>QLPG01008468.1:703-16361 GCA_003314385.1 Gomphus sp. MG54 | reverse complement strand
AAGTCAAAGTCCAAGTCTTAGTCAGTGTGACGCATTCGCGTCTCATCAAGGTCACGTCCTTGTCACATCACACCATATTTCGTTCACTATCTATTTCCGTTCGTACATTGCCGAGTCACAGAACCTATTCCAGCTGTGCCGAACGACTGCGCTAGATCCCACCAGAGAAAAGGACCGGTGCGCGCAGGCTTTTAGGTATTCATTACCTAGAGCAACTCTACACCGGGACGAATGTCGGTATCGGCTGTCGCTTACGGTTGTAATAAGTTGCCATATCATCCTTTGCCTTTACCAGGGCCACCTTCGCTTCCAAAAGTGCCCCCTCCATCTGCTCCTTGAACTCATTTACAGACTCAAGGCGCAATGGGGGTTGGTGTGGTTCAAATCCCATCCGCGGGTGTCTACCCGTGTCCAGCAAGAAGGGGGACTCATGGGTCGAGGCGTGAACATGGTTATTGTACTGGAATTTGGCTAGGGGTAGGAGGTCATCCCAGTTGTCTTGCCTCTCATTGACAAAGAGGCGCAGGGACTGTTCCAGCTCTTGGTTCACTCATTTGGTCTGACCATCCTTCTGCAGGTGGTGGGCCATAGACACTGCCAAGCAAATGCCTAGCAAGTGGTAGAGCTCCCATATGAACTTGCAGACAAACTGCACTCCTCGGTCGGACACTACCACCCTCGGCATGTTGGGTCATGATTTTATTCCCCTGCATTTGTGTTTTGCACTTGCATCTTTGGTTCTCTTTTGCGCTTTTCTCTTTTGCATGTGCGTTCTCTGGCGCTTATTTTAAGCGCCCATAACGACCCACCATTGCGCACCTTTGGGCCTTGTCTTTAGCATCCATATTGACAAGCCCCAAAGGTTCGTAGTTACTTTGTTATATACTTGTCTTTAGCATCCATATTGACAAGCCCCAAAGGCACTTGTTGCTCTGTGTGTCAGTTATCAGTCTTATTAGACCTTCCCTGCCATCATGGCAGTCCGTGCAGCTTCCAAACATGGTGTAGGAAGAGTCATGCTGCTCCGGCCACTGTTACTGTTGTGTGGGTCGGTATGAAGTGCGCCCATTTTGACACCAAGTCTACCACGTTCATCACAGCATCATATCCGTGTGCGTCGGGGAGCCCCACTACAAAGTCTACACTTATGGTATCCCACCGTGTCTCGGGGATCGGGAGCGGGTGGAGTTCCCCAACTGGTCATTGCCTCTGGACCTTCTTCCGTAGGCACAGGTCACATGTCTTGGTGTACTCGCCGATGTATCGAGACATGTGAGGCTACCAGTAGTTTCAGGAGACAAGTTCGAGGGTCTTCCAGTGACCGGGATGCCCAGCCACCTTGGAGTTGTGGTGATGGGTTACGATCCATTGCCGGAGACCTCCCATGTCTGGAATGTACACCTTCCCTTGGAAGGTCAACAACCCATTGGCCTCTGCCCATTCGGCCAAAACCAACGACCTCCATCCTGCTTCCCACAGTTTCCTCACCACCTCCACCACTTCATCATCTAGTGTCCCTCAGGTCAGTGCCCTCTTCAGTTCTCGGGCAATCCCCTGCTCTTCCCCCTCCAGCACCACTCCTTCTAGGGCCCATATCGCGAACAGCTCTGGTCGGAGCAAAACTAGGTCTCTATTGTCGCCCACGCCCGATCCATGGTCTGACCGATGCGAAAGCACGTCGGACTTCCCCATCGCTACTCCAGGTCTGTGTCGCAGGTCAAAGTTGAAATGTGAGAGGTAGAGGGACCAGCAGGCTTGTCACTGGTTCAACTTCTTCGAGGATCGGAAGTACTCTAGGTTCTTGTGGTCAGTCCAGATCTCAATGTGGTGTTCAGCACCCTCCAGGCAGTGTCTCCACTCCTCCAATGCCCAGATGAAACCGAGCATCTCCTTATTGTGGATCTCGTAGTTCCTCTCCACTGGGGAGAGGCTCTTCGAGTAAAAGGTGATCGGGTGCCACTTGCCATCCTCACGTGACTGCTGCGAAAGGACCGCCCCTGTGGCTATGTCAGAGCTGTCCGCTTCTACCTGGTAGGGGCGGGTGTTGTCGGCGAAACCGAGGATGGGTGCCATTGTGAACTTCGTCTTGAGCCCTTAGAAGGCTGCCTGTTCCTCATCTCCCCACTTCCACTTTGCGTCCTTCTTCACAAGTTCGAACAATGGCCTGGTGTGGTGCAAGAATCTCTCGATGAACCTCTGATAGAAATTGGCGAAGCCCAGGAAGGCCTGCACCTCTTTCCAGTTTGAAGGAGTCAGCCAACCCGTGACTCCTTCCACCTTGACGGGGTCCATTTCCACCTTGCCATGAGATATAATGAGGCCCAAGTACTCGATCCTGGTCCATTCAAACTCACACTTCTCCGGCCAAAGGTAGAGTTTGTGGGCCCTTAGTCATTCAAGGACCTCCCCAACGACTCGTCAATGCTCTTCGAGAGTCTTGGTAAAGATGAGGATGTCATCTAGGTACACACACACATGTCCCTCCATTACAAGGTCCTGGAAGATGTCATTCATCATGGTCTGGAACATCGTGGGGCTATTAGTGAGGCTGAAGAACATGACAAGGGGCTTCAACAGTCCCCGGTTCATGCGGAACACTGCCTTCCACTCGTCTCCCTCCTTAATCTGTACATTATTGAACCCCCATTGCACATCCAACTTGGTAAATTACTTGGCTCCTCAAAGTTGTGCAATGAGCTCCGAGATGATGGGAAGGGGTACCGGTTCTTCACCATCATTGCATTGAGTACCCGATAGTCCTGGACCAGTCAGAGGGAACCATCTTTCTTCTTGATGAAGAATACGGGGCTTCCCATAGGGGATTTCGAGGGGCGGATGCGTCCCGTATGCAGGTTCTCCCATAAGAACTTGTCTATGCTGTTTGCTTGGAGAGGGTACACCTTACAGGCCGAGAGTTTCACTCTGGGCTCCAATTCGATCACGTGGTCCCACGTCCTCTGCTCAGGGAGAGAATTGAAGGACTCCTTCTCGAAGAGGTCATTAAAGTCTTGGAGATAGGGTGGGATCGTCCCTTTCTCTTTGGGAGGGGTACTCTGGAGGGCCCGTTTGGCCAATTGCTGCACAGTTGTGGCGGCCACAATGGTAGCAATTGGAACGTCTGGGGGGGCCATGGTCATAAAAAGGCAATCACCCGGTTTGAGGAAGGGCACACCATCATCGATACCTTTGCAGTCTTCTGACTCGTCGGTCATCATGCCTGGCAAGGGGCCAGTATGAAGAGTCCAGACTGCCATTTCCTCCTGACATTCTTTCTCTAGCTTAACCCGACAGGTGTGGCATTGGGCAGAGCACCGGCTTAGTGTGACTTCTTGCATATGCCAGTTGACTTTGGGGTTATGATTGCGAAGCCAGGGATAGCCAAGGATCATGTTGTGCTTCCCCAGATTGGTCATAGCAAACACGGCCCATTCCAAGTGGTCTCGGTAGCGTAAGATCATATTGACAACATGTCAGATTGCTCCTCCCTTGTTTGGGGTACCGTCGACATTGTACACTGGTGTGTGTCGAGTTAACAGGCGTAAGTTCAATCTTTCGGCAATCACAAACTTCCAGTCTATGAACAGTCCCATAGCTCTGCTGTCTAGTAGGGCGGTTACTCCCTTAACCTCGGCGGTGTCGGTAGTCTGTATCTCTACCTTGAGGTTCAGGGAATTCGGTGAGGGGGTGGAAGCCACTACGTAATGTTTCAGGAGACTGCATTCCCAAAGTTTCAACCTAGGAAGGGGGGATGGTGGTTTCGGTGGAGTTGGTTTGGGAGTGTCTGTATCGCTTACAGCTGAGGCATCATCGTCTGAATCCCGAGTTGTATTTTCCATATCAGAGTCTATAGACAGAGCAGCAAAGTGATTAAACAAGGGCAGCGAGGGCACATCCTTCACTCGCTGCCTTGGGCAAAATCCCCCAAATACACATCTCCAGCCTCCCTGGCCTCCTCGGTATCTCGAAGGTCCGTGGAGACCATCCAGTACTCTAGCATCTCTTCACGCTCTTCTGCTGTCATGAAACGTACATCATATGCCTGAGGGCATTCTTGGGCAAAGTGGCCGGCCTTGCCATATCGTCGGCATGTGAGTGGCAGAGGATACCGCCACCTGGTTGTGTCAACGTCCATCGGCGTGGGCCCAAGGGGTGGCATTAGGGGAATGAAGGCCGACAATGTTCTAGGGGGAGTGGGCGCTGCTTGCTTGGTTGAGGGTTCAACAGGCTTTCGGCTAGGCTGTGGCGCTGAGGCATGCAGTGATGGGAATTGAGGCCCCTGAAAGGCTTTGTTTGCTGCACATGTGAGGGCCACCGCTCGCGCTACAGTATACCATGCCAAGATGTCATCATCCTTCGGTCTCCCATCTAACATCAGTGCGATGTGACTTTGGATAGTGGGGTCGAGGCCTCGTCCAAACTTCATGACGATAGACCGCCCATCCATGTATTCGGCCTTTCTGACTAAGTCTTCTAATTGGTCAATATACTTGTCGACCGAACGCTTGCCTTGGTGGTACTGGTGCGACTCTAATTGGTTTGCCACCTCAGTGGCCTTGTGCAGCGAGTAGAAGTGTTCCCAAAAGCCTTCTGCGAAAGCCTTCCAGTTAGCATAGAGCGGCCTGCCTGTTTTTGCTTCATGTGTGAACACTCAGCTAGAGAAGGTCGCTGCCCTCTCTGTCTTCATAAAGGATAGTGCCCAGAGGATCTGAGACTGCTCGTTGGGAAAATTGGCAGCACAGACACCGAGATACAAGGTGCAAGACTGCATGAATACACACCCATGTGAATGGTCACCATCGAACTTGGAGGGCTTGGCAGGTTCTACCATTCATTTTGCGGGCTGCCGAACGCGGGTCTAGAGGCCTGCCACTAGATTCGTCGTGGTCACCTGTAGTGCATTCAGCCTCATCTCTAGGTCCTACTTCTCTCTTCTTTCTCTTAGTAACTCCTGTTCTATACTGGCCAGTTAGTCCAATAACTCCTGGGCCGATGGCAAGTCCATGGAGGGTAAGGTTTTTTGTAAGTGAATGAGGAGGGGCTGCCGCTGTCGCTATTTCCAAATAAATTCAATTTGGAGTCATATGAAGGGGCAGCCAGTTCTCGAAAGAGAGATTTTTCTACTGTAAGGGCAACCTAAGCAGGCGTTCTACCCTTGGGGCGGTGCACTGGCAAAGGGGGATCCAAAGGTTTTAGTATGGTACCTAATACATGGGGACTAGCCTACCTGGCAAAGGGGGATCCAAAGAGAAAACTCTAGGGGACCCTTCGCCCACTGACTACTGTATATAAGCACCATCGCTATGGCGCTCCGCGCTCTACCAGGCATCACCCTCCTTACTGACCAGGAAGTTCTGCCAGTGCCTCGACACTGAGAACAAATGACAAAAGGGGAGCCAAGGGTTATAGTCGACCCTTCTGAAGGGTACTTGCCAACAGGGATGATGGTTCAGTGCACGGTACGCTTGGTACTGCCATGAGTGGGTCGAACAGACCTCAGTTGGTGGGTGTGGAGTATGGGTGGGTGGGCACTGGTCAGGACTCATGATCGGGGGTTCCCCTGACACTTACTTGGGCCAACACTCTGGGCACTCCCTCGAGTCTTCCTTCTGACCAAATTAGTGGCATGCATGGAAAAGCAGGGCACAATGCACAAGTATGTTGAAGCCTAGCCACCCAGATTAGTATACAGGACTTGGCCAATTCCCATTAGCACTATTGGCATTACCGATACCTAACAGTATCCATCTTGTAGCTGCATGGAAGCTGCCCATGGGATGGGATGAAGAGTGGGTTGTGTCATTGGGATGTAAATTCTTCTCTTGGAGGTCCAAATGAGTTCGACATATAATGATGACAGACACACTATGAGGCATCAGTACAGTCCAAATAGTTGCAATGCAGGGCTATGCCCTGTCATGCAGAGAAGTAAGAATGGGGGAAATGGTAGGCTATTGACATTTGATTAAGGTGTTATTTGCACAAATTATATCCAATGAAGCATTTACTCTTAAGACCTGTTATAATCATTGCACAGGCAATCATATGCAACATGAGATCAAGAAATACCTTTGATATGATGGTGTTGGTTAGTGTTATTGTTAGGATGAATCTGGCTGTAGATTAGATGAAGCATTGAAAAAACAATCATAAATTAGATACCTGTATCATAGGAGACCTTAATAACAATTAGCTGCAATAAATGATAGTACTAGGATGCATACTTTGCTGAATCAAAACCCAAGTTAATGACTTTGTGTACAGTGTTCTGAACTCTCTCAACTGCCTCAGGTATCCAAGGGAACTGGAAAGCATGATTACAGCAGCTACTGTGTCAAAAATAATGAGGAATATATCCTCAATGCTGTTCACTGGAGAATGCATAAGCAGTAAAACAGAATTGAAATGAGGGAAGCCTGACTTCTGAAAGTGATATGAATGAAGATGTGAAGGAATACAATCAACATTACTCACAGTCGCAACTTGTTCACATCCATATCAGTTGGTGCACAATTGTTTACTTTTGACCAAAACTACAAAGCACAGTACAAGTTTGGTCATGACAAAGTGAGAATATGAACTACATACCACCGTAGACCCAGCAGTTGCAATAAATAAAAGACCAAGCACCAGAAGAGTGAATTTCTTGTTCTTGGAAACGGGATATGCCCATGCCATTAACAGCCCTGGTAGAATAAATAGATAAATTATTGAGTGAGAAATTAAAGCTGTTGTCACCTTGTATTCCTGTAAGGGCTATAATTAAAGAAAGAAGACGAATGAATATAAAAACGGATGAAACACCATTGCCTTCACCTTATTTTCCCTTTATGAGTAGTATTGTGAATGACCGGCATGACACTGTAAAATTAACTAAACATGTCATAAATTCACGATTTCAGTGTGGACTGCCAAGATGCCGAGAGGGAAAGCGATCCTCAATCTAATGAAGTGGAGAACCTTCTTCCTCATCACTCACTATCGAAGTCCCACATACTTTTCAACTAACTGCTGTAGTAAGCTAGACAGGCTGCTCAGTGGTTAAGTGGGAATGCGAGTGGGGGAAGGATGCTTGTAATTCATACTAGTCTGAGCTGGAATTAGAGTGTAATAGGGACAACAATGAAATTGTAAAGCACGTCATAGGTGGGGCGTGTATGAATATAGGTGGAGATCATGTGGACGTGTTTGTATACGCGTCCATAGCTATGGACCCAAGTAGTGACATATTTCAATAGCAGACGATGTCCACACCTGTGATCGCTTGTTTGATGATGTGGATTCGAGACAATTTGGCAAGACCCTTTGTAGTACACGCAGCTCGGGCAGTTGCGGCACGAGATAGCGGAGATCTGGAGAAACCGTAGACCAGTCATACCGCGCAGGGACCCTAGGTGTACAGCCAGAGGGTCGGATCTTGAGCAGAGAGCACCGGAGCATCAAAGATCATAGATGAAGTGGGCAAGGTAGCAAAAAGATTTTCTCTGGCGTCTAACTACAGCGTTTAACTGACGTCGGCTCAAACACCTCAGCAAGATATTTCAACAAATCTAACTTTAAATCAATATTTATACTAAAATAAATCTTCCTACGTATATCCAACCACTATGGTCTATAGAGACGTTAATTATTAAAGCATAATAACCGCGGTGAGCGAATACTCATAGCCCATACGCTTGAGTGAGTGCCCAAGTCAATCGTACAGCAGAAGTTCACCTTGCCATCAAAAACCAAAGTGGTGGGGCACCTACCAATTGATGAAACTATCGTTTGGCTTACTCTATCAGACATCTATCACGAACTACTAGGATGATGCTATTTGAAATGTCCGGTGAATACAAGCAAGTTGAGTGCCACCTGTTTGTTGGTAACAGGCGGTTCGGGCCTCTCACCGTGTGATATGCTACTTTTAGTTGAGCTTTAAGGGGAGGAGCCATCATTCCGAGAGAATGTTATCTTGAATTCCTCGAAAGTTGTGTTCAAGAAGGAGGTTCAACGTTTTTGGAAATCTGAGCTCTGATCCCACGCGGAATAATACGGTAAGTTCTGGGAGGATTCCTTCTAGAAAATCTTGCACTCGAAATCTAACGTGGCGATGTGCCGACCGATTGATGAAGCTGTCGTTTGGCTTACTCCGTCGGACATCTGGCGCGAACTCCTAGGTTAAGGTGAGTTGAAATTGCCAGTGAACCCTGGAATATGGCTATACTTACGGATTGAGAATCACCCGTTTGTTAGTAACAGGCGGTTCAAGCTTCTCGCACCATCTGATGTGCCGCTTTTTGTTGGGCATTAGGGTGAAGAGTGATCACGTTGAGAGTAATATCTTGAAATTCTCTGAACAGTGTGTTCCCGCAGGAGGTTCAAGGTTATTATATTGGAGATCGGAGCTCTGACATGACGCAGAAGAATGGCCGTTCTCTGTAAGACTAATTCAAATAATTGTTATCATGTTTCATAAATGACTTCTGTCGCGTTGCTACCTCTACACATCATAGATCATCAAGTGATACTGCCAGAGATACTATCTTAGTTCGTTGCACTAACATATTTCCCTTCTGCCATGATCCTCATAAAGCTTGCACATTATTCCTCCACCCATCAGCCTCTCATTCCAACGCACAATCCAGTCCCTCTAAAATTCACTTGCCGGATGTCTTCTCAAGGCAACAATCAAGTCTTCATACAGCAGGCAAGTGACTCGTGAGTACCCTAACCTGTTCTATGTTGAAGAAATTTATGATCCGGATAGTTTGGCCGTAACCTATATGCTGACTGCTAGCCTTGGTAGGTCAAGAAGTAATTTCATATGACTCTTGTTGGGGTCTTACTGTTTCAAATAGCGCTTGTCATATATGACACACTCCTCACGCTCCATTATGAAAGAAAACATGTTTGGATGAAAAAATTTAGATTAGGATCTGTGTTTTATCTGTTGGCTCACTATGGAGGTGTCATCACCCTCACGGTATTGCAAGTAGTCGATGCTCTCCCAAACCCAGCTATCAAGGTTAGCAGGTCTACGCCATGGATGGTAAACAGCTCATATTGATGCGAGTCTAGTAAGACTTTCATGATGTTCACCATGTAATCTAATGTCAAAACAGTGTATGTAATGCCTTAATTCACTTTGAAGATGGTAGTGCAATTCTGGCCCTTACAGGAATACAAAGTGACAACTGCTCTAATTTCTCACTCAATAATTGATCTATTTATTCTACCAGGGCTGTTAATGGCACGGGCATATGCCATTTCCAAGCATAGGAAATTGACTCTTTTGGTGCTTGGTGTTTTGTTTGTCGGCAGTGCTGGATGTTTCATGGTAAGTAGTTCATATTCTTACTTTGTCACAGCCAATAAAACTTGTGCTGCCCCGTGTAGTTTATTGCAACACGAAAAATTGTGCACTCACTGACTTGGAGCTGAAAAGGCTGGAGTTGTGAGTTAAGTTGATGTATTCCTTCACATGTTTATTCACATCACTTTCAGAAGTCAGGCTTCCCTTGTTTCAATCCTGTTTTACTGCTTATGCATTCTTCAGTGAACACCATTGAGAATATATTCCTCATTATCTTTGACACAGTAGCTGTCTCAACCATGCTTGCCAATTCTCTTGATAACCTGAGGCAGTTGAGAGAGTTAAGAACACTGCACACAAAGTCATTAACCCAGGTTTTGATTGAGCAAAGTATGTATCCCAGTGCTATCATTTATCGCAGCTAATTGTTATTAAGGTCTCCTACGATACGGGTATCTAATTTGTGATTGTTTTTCCAATGCTTCATCTAATATACAGCTAGACTCATCCTAACAATAACACTAACCAGCACCATCACAAGGAAGGTATTTCTTGATGTCATGTTGCAAACGGTGGTCTGAGCAATGATTATGACAGGTCTTAAGAGTAAATGCTTTGTTACACATTACTGGTGTGAATTTCAGATTAATCGAATGTCAATAGCCTAGCATTGCCGACATTCTTATTCCTCTGCAGAACAGGTCAGAGCCCCGCGTCGTCACTATTCGGACTGGACTGATGCATCACATAGCCTGTCTGTGATCATCATCTGTCGACTTCATTTGGACCTCCAAGAGAAGAATTCACATCCCAACCGCACAAGCCACTCTTCATCCCATCCCATAGGCAGCTTCCATGCAGCTACACGACGGATACACAATGCCATTATGGATGAATTTGGTGACAGGAGTCTCACCAACTCGAATAACGTTGGAATTCCCTCCTCGAATGAAATAGAGCTCGAAAATATCCCCGGTTGCAATACAAATCGAATTGATCTCATTGAGTGCCCTTGGGCCGGGAGGAGAGTGGGAGACTTGGAGAACACGGCTCCTGGGGGATCACACAATTCAGGTAAGCTTTATTTATTTATTTTGGCTGGAGTAATAAGGAAAACCAAAGTGTAGCAAACCAAGCAAATCTTCAAATTCCAAATTAGGAGTCGATTACAATCTATGTGAAGCCTATGCAATGTTCAATATTAGAGCAAATATGTGTGACTTGGTATTTAAGAACGCTCAGATGAGCACCGTCTCTCAATGTTCTGCGTGCCAGATCAACAAATTTTCAAAATTTCCAACTCTCGGTGTTTGTAATTTTCAAGTGCTCATTATATAATTCAATCTTTTGCATGTGACTCGTACGACGAGCAGCTTCGAGTTCCGAAGACATTTCAAACACGGACGCATTATAGAAATATGGAGAATTACCTGATCAAGTTACTCGTTGTACTCTTAAAATTTTCCGTCCTACGCTGCTCAGTCGGAACTCGCGACGTCAACCTCCCGAGCCAAGCGCGTTGTGCCGAAAACCTGCCATTCTGAGGACAAGATTGATGCCAATATTGATGCCAATATTGATGCCATCGCTCGGCTGAATAGGACTGTGAGAAAATCGCGGTTCCTTGTTTCAATCTTTCATGCAACTTCTCTCCCCGAAATCCCCAGTGGCACTCCATACATCAAGCATTGCTATTTCTTTACAGGAAATGATCTCCACGAGATGCCGTTAGCACCTCCATCCGTAACTGGTTCACCCCAGGCACTCCCCGTTTTGAAAACATGAGCCTAGTCCTGCTTAAGGCCTGTGTCCCTCCTCCCCCTCTTCCAATTCTCATGCCATTCCGGCATCCATTCTCGATGCCCATAATTGCGCCATGGACGCTTCGTCAACATATCCCTAGTTCCTCTTTTATCAGATATTGGAAGTGGTCCGTGTGTATATCTAGACGAAATACTACACAAGCGTCCTCCATCCCTCCACGATATACTCACAACCGGCATATCCCACTGGCTGTGCTCAAGGTCCTTCCGTCCCCTTCCCGTGCATGATTATAGAAGAATATAGTCTTTCCTAAGCGTGCGCGAACAGGCCCTCACTAGAATGCCATATTTCATCCGCCAAGGTTCCAAATAAATCGCCACTTTTGCGAAGACTCACCACGTCCTCACGTAATTCGAGGGTGAGCCTGCATATAGTTTTGACAGGGCACTAGATGCGAGAGATGAGGCAGAGGGCATTGTGGGCGTGTTGATGAGCAATCAATAGTAACAGGAGAATAACCCATACAGGCACCAGCCACCAGCAGTTTCAGTATCAATCGCACAGGGATGACAATCCCAGAAATTGCACCAACGCATACATGAGATATTTCACCAGTTCGTGATTAGCTATATAGCCCCAAACACATATACTACCTCTCTGTATGTTTGTTTTCTCCAAAATGTGGGCCGACACTCACACCAATGAGATCGTAGAGGAACCATGGAAGGTCTTTGTGTTAGTTCCTGTCCCTCTCCACCAGCCTGCTGAGGGATTGCCTCTTCCTGACCACTCATTTTCTTTTACTTTCCACGCCATACTCGTCACGCTACATTTAAGTCTCAAACGCTCACAAGATAACGCTGGCAATAACAAATCCTCCTTCCAAATTCCCACAATCACATACTCAGATTAACGATCTTCCGATCAGAAATGAGCCCTCGAGGTTAATCACATAGATGTTACATGAAAATTTCACAATATTTAATGTGAATCCAGAGAGCTATTCAGAAAGACAAACTCATGGCTCTGCACTACTCGTTGGACATTTTCCCCAGTGCATGAAATTGATGGAGTTTCAGACTATGTGTACTGCTGGGGGGCCACAACGGGTCTCTGTTTTTCATCTGAAGTATTGCTCAGAATCTAAAGATTTTTCTGAGCTGACAAGTCAAATGCACATGTGAAGAGGGATTATTCTTGTCTTGGCCTTCGACTCTTCGAGCTTCTGAATCAAAGCAACTGCGCCTAGCGTCTTTTAGATATCAAGCTAGTAATAAAGGATGAATGTTGGAAATCATTTTGGATATTGAAGATAGCATAAAGAAAGAAGACGAATAAATTTAAAACAGGATGAAACACCACTATTTTCCAGTCTCCCGATTTTCACTTTATGATTAATATTTTGTGAAACAGCAGGTGTAACATCCTGCATGACCATGAAATATGGTAAAATCAACTGAATATGTGACAAATTCAAGATTTAAGCATGGACTGCCGAGATGCCAAGAGGAAAAGCAATCCTCAATCTAATCAAGTGGAGAACCTCTAAGTCCCACATAAATACTTTTCAACTAACCGATATACTAAGCTAGACAGGCTGCTCAGTCGTTAAGTGGGAATGCGACTGAGGAAAGGATACTATTGATATCATACCGATGTGAGGTGGAATTAGAGTAGAATAGGGACATCAATGAAATTGATGTGGAGGAATGTCTTAATTTAAAAGTCGGGGGAGATGGAAATGTATTTGTTTGTTATTTTGTTGGTATTTTTTCTGTATTTTTATTGTTCGCGCGTGAGTTGTTATTCCTATATGTACGGTGATATGGCCGGCGTATATCGATGTTTTTAGGTGCCGGTCCGGGAAGGTGGCGCACAGTTGACCGGGTGGAATCAAATACTGCGGGATCCTCGAAATGCAAAGGCGTGTGAGAGAAAAAGTTGTAGACGAGGTGAACTACACCTAAGGAAACTATCCCGGCGTATCCGGATGCTTGACAAGATGATTGAAGTATACGCAGACTTCGAGATCTCGATCGCGTCGAGGTCTTAAGAATGGTCGAGAAGCGGGTGAGTTTAGAACTGATGTATATCTTGGTATCTACCTAGTTTTATACTCAAATGAACCATAGTACGAAAAATAAACTCTTCCTAATGTGTCCGCGGCCTTCTCGATCAGGATGCAGGGTCGTCGCCCTGTTTTATGATTCCCCTTCCACGTCACCGACAACACCCTTACACTGAACTATGCTATACAGCAAAATCTTCAATACCCTCGGTGAACATCTATGCCTGGATCCTATTTCGATCGGAGCCCTCTCTCATCTCGTCATTTTCCCTTCGAATATCCCGTATATACGTTCCGGTGCGGCCATGTGTCGTCCTCTATCGTGTAAGTCCATCCTATTGTCCATCTTAAATCTTCTCTCTGCTGACCCTGCTCTGCTCCTTCACATCTCGCCCTCTAATCCGGTTCCTGTATTCCCCTCATTCGTGCGCGTTCATCGTAAATGGTCGTATGTTTGTCCGTTTCATATCGTAATCTTGCGTGAGTTGTATCGGTAAAATGTCTGTGGCTTTTACTAACTTGTTTGTTTGTTCTTTCTATGTTCCTCGGCCGTCCTATCCGCGTGTACCTCTCTCCGGCTCTCTCTTCATCCCGCTCTACCGCTATCTCTGTTGGAACCAGGTGGGTATTCTCCACATCTCAGCCAACGCATTTGCTGCATACACCGTATTTGTGTCACGCGCTGTCACATGCAAACCGTATCCGGAACACATACGCGTCGTGATCAACGCGTCAATTCTCACGCGTCTCTGGGAAGGGACGTGCGTGGATAGGTTTACTATATAATAAAAAGATGTATTAGAATAATAATAATCACAAATTTCCACTTTTCCTCCCCATATCTGTCCTATATTTAGAATCAATAATTTATAGTCAACTTTAACCAAGAATCTCCCTCTCCCCTTTCCCGCTCCTTCCGCCCCTCGTTCCAACAGAATGAAGTACGTCATTAGTGGAGCGTGTGTGGATACAGGTGAAGAACATGTGCAAGTGTTTGTATATGCGTTCATAGCTATAGACCCAGTACTGACATATTTTATCAGCGTCGATGGGGTTCGTTGCAAAATAAAACATTTATCTGTCATCGGGGATTCGTCTTAGATATTTTGGAGTGTTCTGGGAATTTAATATCTTGAACGAGCCACCCCCCGCCCTCCGGGCGGAGGAGCCAGCCCAGCCCAGCCCAGCCCAGCAGAGACCCGAGGCAAGCACCGAGACCCGAGGCAAGCACCGAGACCCGAGGCAAGCACCGAGACCCAAGGCAAGCCGAGACCCGAGGCAAGCCGAGACCCGAGGCAAGCCAAGACCCGAGGCAAGCCAAGACCCGAGACCCAAGCAGAGCCCAGCCAAAACTCCAATTTTCAAATCCTATGTTTAACACATCTCTATCTATTAATATCTATGAATTGTCCTTGAGTAACACTTCTCTATACATAAAATTACTTGTCTTCCTTCCCTCCAGTAACAAAACATATACTCTTCCCCAATTTGTACCCCTTGATACCCCTACATAAAATTGTCCATGTGAAAACACAGGGTACCATAAATCTATTCCCACTGTTCTCAGAGATTGTCCTTGTGACTTGTTTATTGTCATGGAAAGTGCAGGCCTCATAGGAAATTGTCACCTGTGTAATTCAAATGGCAATTGCTTTAATTTGCCACACCTGGTGGCAGCCTTTTGCAAGAATGGTGGCCTGGTGGCCACCTTTTTTTCTCTCATGATGACATGTATAGAACCACAAACCTCCACATCATAGATATCTCCATCATCCCCATTCATATTGCAGCACATACACTTGGTATACCAAGTCCTTTCTTGTCCATGTTTGTTTCAGTTCAAAAATTTCTCATTAGCTGTGGCATACATGATTGCAGAAAAGGCAGCTGATATAATTCATGCAGCTCACTGAGAGTGACTGTACAATTCCCTACATGTCTGTAGAGGTTGGTAATGAGAGATGTCAGTGACAAAGAATTAAAATCATATAGTTCATTATTCATAATTAATATGATCAGGGGCAATTCTTGAGAAAAGCAATCACCTGCAATCAGTGTTTTCATCAAACATTGTATGTGCCTATGAGTTCTTGAAATTATTCTATATGCACTTCCATTCCCATCCAATTTTATCCATATAGTCATTGAGCTATTAAAGGATATTTGATGAACAACATGCCATGTGAATTTCAGAGAATGAAACTCACCAGGGTGGTTGAACTCCATAAAAAGGAAAATAAAGTACAAAAAATTCAGTGCATCACAATAAATGACTGCCCAATCTCCACCCCCACTGACACACCAATATCCACAGACTCCAGAGTACACGCCGCGTTCCTGGCCTTCGATATCCTACGATTTGTTTCTTTGGCACTCCAGTCATGCTACCTACTCATGGAACATAAAGGTCGAAGCACCCATTGCATTTCGGAGACTCACTGAGTGGTAGGCTCCTCCTCAAAACCTCCCATCCTCGCACATTGGCAGATACCTTGCCAGAACTGTAGAAGCAGGCGCACCCACACCTCCCA
>QLPG01008464.1:6692-26522 GCA_003314385.1 Gomphus sp. MG54 | reverse complement strand
CAACATCAAAGTTGAAGCCAAGTCCTTACGACTCCGAACACACGACTCGGACCGACTTATGTCAGCTCGGACCTGACACGAACTCGGACTCTAACAAGTTACCAGAAAGTAATAGCAGTGATGCAATCCTAGTAATAGTGGACAAACTAACTAAATATGCATTGTTCATACCAACAACCAGTTCTATTGATGAAGTGGGCACTGCTCAATTATTTTTTGAACATGTAATTACAAGTTTTGGATTGCCCAAGCAAATTATTTCAGACAGAGATTCCAGATGGACTGGAGCATTTTGGAAAGAAATTTGTAGGAAATTGAACATTAGAAGAGCCTTAACTACTGCCCATCACCCTCAAACTGATGGACAAACTGAGATAATGAACCAGACCTAGGGAATGGCACGGGTCACCCATGGGTCAAATGTGGGTGACCCGCACCCGACCCATGGGAAACCCGAACCCATCAACCCATGGGTTTTTTCCCACAGGTCGACGGGTCTCAGGTGCATGCCGCACCTGCACGCAATACGTCGTGTATGTGGCAGCGCGTACGTCGCGTTCATCACGGCGCGTGCGCATATGTCGTGTACGTTGCGTATGTGGCGGCGCGTGCACGTAACGGGTGTTACGTACGTCGCGGCACATGCGTGTACGTCGTGTACGTTGCGTTTGTGGCATCGTGTGCACGTACGGCGTGTTCGTCGTGTTCGGGGCATCGCGTTCGTGTTGGCGCATGGACATACGCGTTCGTCGCGTTCATGTTGGAGTTGACGCCCCGGGTTGGGCCCGGGTCACGGGTGCTCGCAGCTTGACCTGCACCCACACCCAAGGACACCCGACCCGGTGACCCGTGCAGGTTGGCCTGACCCGTGCATTTCCCTAACCAGACCCTTGAGACAGCCTTAAGATCCTATGTAAATCCTTCTAAGAACAATTGGGCTAATTTATTACAACCCTGGGCTCTACCCTACAATACTACTCCCCACTCAGCTACACAGTTCAGCCCTTTATTCCTCCTCTATAGGTTCCCTCCAACAACACCCGGAATGGTGCTACATCCCATGTATGAATTGGTGTGGTGGCCCCTAATGAATGCACCTGGCAGACCGGATCTACAAGAACCTGAGGAACTGGCCAGCCAGCCCAATAGCTTGGTGCATGGTGACCTACCAAATGCCGGTGGCGGCCTCAAAACACCAGCTAACCTTAGATCGGTTGCCAGCGGGCCAGATCTCAAAGTGGTAATTATGGTCTCAAAAGAGTGGTGTGGCAACTTGCCAAGTCATGGCCTCAATACTGCTATCCCAGACAATGCAAGATCCATCCTTGAGTGTAGAGAGCTCGACAGGGTGATGTCAGAAGAAGACCACTTGCCCAGTGAACCTCAAAGTGGCCAGGAGATGGCCTTTGCAACATTTGCAAGCCCTGCACCAGCCCAAAATAAAACCAGGCTAAGTTCAGGGTTAGAAATAAAATTAGAAACAAATCAAATTGAAAATGTGCTAGCTCATGAATTCATTGAGAAATTTGAAGCACACAGAAGAAGATCCCAAGAAAATTTACAATGTGCTCAGTTAGCCCAACAAAAATTTTATAATAAGGGTAGACTCCTAATTGAATCTGAAGTTGGAGACCTAGTTTTAATTAATCCTCACTCACTTGAATTATTGAGAGCTGAAAAAGGAACTGGTCATAAACTACAAATGAAATATGATGGAAGCTTTGAAGTTTTACAAAAATTAGGACCCACTACCTATAAATTGCATATTCCAGCTCAGCTTCTTATGGTATTCATCCAGTTCTCAACATCACACATTTAGAATTATACCAAACCTCAGACCCAGAATTTGGTACAAGACCAACAAAGGGAATAAATCAGGCAGATTTTACTGAATTACCAGAATATGAGGTAGAAAGAATACTCCAAGACCATTGGAGAAAGGCTAGGAACAGTTGACAGGTCCAAGAATTGCTAACCTGATTTGTTGGATATGACTCATCTTTTGATAGGTGGTTGACTTGATGGCAATTAAAAAATGCCCCAGAAATCTTGAGGGAGTGGGACTCAAGGGGACATCCAAGAAATTGACTCAGATTTCTTATATTGATGTAAAACAACAACAAAAAAAATTTATAAGAATTAAACATCCATCCACCTTTTCCACCAGCTCAGCAGCTCACTTTCAACATCCTCCTCCTGCCAGAGCAACCCCACATCATTCATGAGTGGATCAAAAGCTGGTGGGAAAACTCTTGCCAGCTCGCCATCTGGATCTGTCGATCAAAACTCAAAACAAATATGCTTACTCACAAGTCAGGTTGGAAATGGCCAGCAACTCCTTACTCTCCTGACACCAATTCTACAAGGACAGGTGACAATGGCAGATGGGACTCCAACCTCTTAACCGACAACCTCTCATTGCCCGAGTCCATTAGGCCAGCACATGGTGTAGTCCACTGCTTTCATTGTCAAGTTTCACACAATCCTCACAAAAGGGCTCGAGAACCATCTCCAGGGGGCAAACCACTCCAAAATGATCATGCCAACAAGAGACAACTAGTGCTGTGGCAGTCTACTGTAGCCCAACTCTTTGAGCACAACATGATGTTGGCCCACAGTGAAGTTTCTTCTTATCATAACACTCCCACACTCTCAGAGCCTACTTCAGTTGACTCCAAACTGTCTATAAACTACTCTATGACTGGCTATGCCTACCGCACGACCATCATGGATCATTCCACAACCATGACTGACCATGATAGCCCTGCAACTGTGATGAGCCATACTCGCTGTGTGACTGCAGTGGATCGTTCCTGCTCCATGACAATATCAGTCACACCAACCCCACGATCCCTAGGGGTCACTCCTACTCCATGATGGCAACTGGTTATGCTAACCCCAGGATTGATGAAGGCTACATGGACCCTATAGCAGCCATGGGATCTGCTGCCAGAAACTACTATGACCCCACACGTGACTTGACAAGGAATGCTTGCACCAGCCATGTGTAGTTTATTAGAGAGTGGGTGAAGGGGATTGGCACAGGGAAGGATGGGAAAACAGCAGGAAACAAGGGAGATCTTCGAGGCTATTAGAGGGGGGATAGTTGTAGGGGATCATAGATATCTAGGCCTAGTCTAAAAAAGCACCCAATGGTAACAGTTATTTTTCTAGTAATTTTTCTTCTACAATCTTCACTTATTTTTGCCTGTTGTCACTAAAATTGTGGCATAAAAATTAGTCTTTGGGTAGCTAAATGTAGTATTCAATAGCCTCAAAATCACTATATTTTTCTCCTATTTTCCCTGATTTTCCTGAGGCTAAAAACCCTTATTTTGTTGAAGCCCAACTCCAGTATCCATAAGAGTCCACAAACACAGCTGAGTTTGCTAATCATATCCAAAACCAGTAATTATTCAAACTCAGTGTGGAGTTTGAATTGGTTACCAAGTGCATAGGCACAATGCTGTGCCCATTGCAACAGCACTGCTTCATGGCTATGCTAGCTATTTTAGCACAGGTATGGGGCTATGAAAAGCTTGACATGGCTAGTGTAAATAGGCCAAAATAATGTACATATAAGGCATAAAAGCTGCATACATGGTCTGTGCATAATAAAGGCTGTGCAAGGAAATGACTCATAGTCAGGTACTGAAATTTGATTGGATAGGAACCTTCTAGAATGTTCTACAACCTTTCATATTCATTGATAGATAGAAGTTCTCATCCTAGTGTAAATCCAATATAAAAGGAGGACATACAGCCTCCCAAAAGGAACAATATACATCAGCTTCTATCCTATCAGTCCATGTGACTTGTGTGACACTTTTCTTAGTCATCTGTTGATTTTCCAGTACTAGTCTTAGTTAAGTAGTTGATTTTCCTGCTTGACACCAATGGTGGGTGACATCCTTGTGATTCTACAGGGTGAGATTGGCTATTGATTTTCTAGTCAATTACATTCTGCTTTGGGGGTTGATCTGCTCAGTCGATTTTCCTGACCAGAGATACTCTACAGTTAAGTGTTATTGCCTCACAAGCAATACATTTTTCCTGTCTTTATGTCAGGATTCAGGAATGCCAAAAGGTCGGACGGACAACAGCCAAGTCCTGCAGGCCGGAAGTAGTGGCTTTTTGCTTCAACATACTCATGTGTTGCACCCTACTCTCCATGCATGCCACCAATTTGCAAAAGATGGGTACTCGGTGACAGTAAAGCGATCAATCTCAACCATGTTCCAAATCAGACTCTGACAGCGCTCATCCCATATCACCTTCACTGTTGCCACATCACATAGCCAACCATCCTATTCAGCCCTCCAATCTTCAGACTCCCAATTCATCATTATGTCTTCTTCAGAGCTCATTCCCATGCAATGCTACAATACGCAGGACACACATATCCAGGCAAAACCATTAACATATCATTATCTTTGCGTACCCCCACCAGCACATTTCTCACTCAGAAGATGATCCCATTCAATCTACACTCAGTCATATGTGATAGGAGATGCAGTCTATTTCCCAGAAAGCCAAGAACCATACATATTTCTTGGTATGACATCTAGACCAGCATATCGTGATAGGAGTAGAGTGGAATACGAGGCAGAGTTCAGGGCACCATCCCATCCTGATTACCCCACTCATTCCATTTGACTCTCTCTTAAACACAAAATGAGAGTGCACGACCGTATACCCATTAGTCCTCCTACTCCCAGACCCCTATCCTTGGATTGGATACTGGAGAAATTGCAGAAGATATGTTGCCTGTGACCTGGAAATACTCCAAGATGAATCAGTCCCCTGACTCATTATAAGGCCCCTCAGGAGTAATAGACAAGGTTGTTAGACGTTTATTGGTGGACTTCCTCATGGTTTCTTTTATATATTTCCCCTTTTCTTGGCTTGACTCAGACCTATTTCCTATTCTGTTAGTCTTTTCTCGTTGTTACTCATCATCCTTACCTTTTTGGTTAGTCTCCCCCTATCATAGCCCCTAGCCCCTATTCGCACAGCCTCGATGCCGTACCATTTCTCCAGAGTTTCTCCATAGTTTCTTCTTTTGTAACTTTGTTCTCGTGCTTTGTCATTCAACTGACATAGCCAGCCTCTCGCATCGTTTCACATCATTGCTTGGTTTTTGTATATAAAGGCCTCTGCCTCACCTCTGTAATAACAAGTTCAAGTTCACAAGTTAAAGCCCCAAGTCAAGTCTACAAGTCCAAGTCAAGACTAGTCTAGAAATGTCTAGACTATTGTATTCAAGTCTAAAGCCCAAGTCCAAAGTCTTAGTCAGTGTGACACATTTGCATCTCATCAAGGTCACATCCTTGTCAGATCACACCATATTTCATTCACATTCTATTTTCATTCATACATTGCCGCTCACAAGTCACAGAACCTAGTCCAGCTGTGCCAAACGACTGCACTAGACCCTGCCAGAGAAAAGGACTGATGCACGCAGGATTTTAGGTATTAATTACCTAGAGCAACTCTACATCGGGAGGATACTGATGATGCCAGCCTGAGTGAAGGACTTAACAGAGGAGGGAAAGGTAAAAGGGCCTAAGTCTAGTTAATACCCTGAATGAGGAAATATGTATATGCATGCCCTACTTATATAGATTTAAGAGGTGATATGTGGAATAAGGAATGTGGGACAATAAGGTATGCAGAGCATGTGGGTATTGTCCACAATAAGTAAAATTAGAATGAAGGAATGCAAGCAGGGATAGAACAATAAAACATAGAATAATAGGAATGTGGCCAAGGATAGGAAAATAAGGGATGCCCGACTATAAAACAATGGTTGTAGGTGAGGATAAAACAATAGGGCCATGACTGAAATAATAAGTAAATATCAAATGTTCTGGGGGAGAATGGTTAAGGGAATGGATGGGAATGAGAGAATAGTGAGGGGTGGAAGGGATAGAGTAGGAGAAGTAGTAGATGATGTACTGGATGTACTGGACCGAGGCCATGTGATAGTGAGGATAGTATGGGTAAAGGTCGGTTGGTTGGTTGGTATTATCCAGTGAACTGGAGCTTGGTATTGTGGGCTGGACACTTTACCTCAGAGTGAATTAACTTGAATCTCAAGTCAATCCACTTTTTTCCTCTAGCCTCTGAGTGCAGTCCCTTCTTTTAGGAATACTTGGACCCCAATAGTGTCCATGAGCCTAATATAGACTTTACAGACTATTAGTCTTTGCTGCTAAGAAATGCATTACAATCCAGTCATCTTAACTTTGTCAAGTTATTACAGAGGGTTGTAACCAAGGTACAAATATTAAATTATTTCCAGAGTTGTGCTGCAGCAAAGTTTAGTATTCTCTTAGACTTGTTAATTCCACAGTCATAGAGATTGGAAGTGTTATTAACTTAACACCACAGTCTTGACAGGTTCCAAAACAGTACCATTTCTTACACCTTTTGATACATAGTGACTTACTTTCATTACTTAGCTGTTGTCTGTAGGTAGATGCTCTAATATAATAGAGTCTTTCCCTTCAGAAGACTGAACCGTTGTCTCTAGAATTCTTAATAGAACAAAGCATTGTATGGCTTACCTGAAGCTATGCAAGCATGGAGAGAGGACCTAGAAGAGAAATTAAGAACCCTGGACTTCATCCCACTCAGAAGCAACAATGGTGTGTATGTAAAGAAAACTAAAGATGGTCAAACAGCTATTAATACCCATGTGGATGATGTAACATGTATATACGTGAGGGAGGCAGAGGAATCACAACTGAAGGCTGTCAAGCTTTTGAAACTGACAAGCTTCAGGAATGCTGAAAGGTCAGGTAGACAACAGCCAAGTCCTGCAGGCTGGGAGTAGTGGTGTTGGCTTCAATGTACTCGTACATTGTGCCCTACTTGCCATGCATGCCACTGATTTGCAACAGATGGGTACTCGGGAGGATGCTGATGATGCTGGCCTGAGTCGAGGACTTTAACAGAAGAGGAGAAGGTAGAAGGGCCTAAGCCTAGTCGATACCCAGAATAGGGAAATATGTACATGCATGCCCTACTTATACAGTGACTCACAAAACTGAGTCAATGTTTGGTTCTTTTGGACTATTCATTGAATAGCTTTGAATTTAAAACATATATGAAAAAGGTGTTGGTGCATCAAAGAACAAATCTGATCAGGGCAATGCAACCATTAAAAATTATGTAATTCTGATCAGGGGTGATGAAGATATGGGCAATTCAAATCAAGGGCCTATTGACTCAGTTTTGTGAGATGCTGTCAGAACAATCAGAATCTGATGCTCCATCTATTATATAACATGCAACCCTTGATAGATGGTTACTATGCTAACCTTATCTTTCATGAGAACTCAAAATAAGGTATTTAATCCCCTCCAACATGTCCAGAACTTCACTACACTTCAATGAACTTCACTATACTCCAATGCACCCTACTTCCTCTGCTCAAAAATAAGACATCCTCTCCTTGGCCTCTCATAGTCATTCCACTCACACTATTCTCTCAAGACTTGGCCTCAGCCAGTATACAGTATCCAGGACTCTCAGAACTCTCCATCCCAACCAGCCCTGCTCCTCTAGAGATCAACATTCTATTTTATCACAAATTGCTACTGGCTGAGCTGCCAATGTTACTCAGGTCACCAACCACATTAATACAATTATCCCCCACCCAGTCTCCTCAGAAACAGTCAGAAGACTCTTTAGGAAACATTCATTCAAGGCTGTGGTGAAGAAGAAAAGGCCCTTCCTCAGTGCAAGGCATAGACAGCTGAGGTTGGCCTTTGCTTTGAAGTACAGAGAGTGGACTGTAGAGGACTGGAAGAGGGTCATTTCGTCAGATGAGACCAAAATCAACAGGTTTGGGTCAGATGGGAGTCAGTGGGTCTGGAAACAGAAGGGGGAGGGGTTGAATGAGAGAGAGGTACAGGGGACAGTCAAGTTTGGAGGGGGAAACATTATAGTATGGGGGTGTATGGGATGGAATGGTGTTGGCCAGATTTCAGAGATTGAGGGGAAGATGGATGCTGATCAGTTTGTGTCCATTTTGGAGGACCACCTGCTGCCCAGCCTGGAGGAAAGTGGAATTCCTGAGGAACAGGTAATTTTTCAACAGGACAATGACCCAAAGCACAAGTCAAAGAAGGCCAAGAACTGGGTGGAAAACAACAATATCACTCTCCTTGACTGGCCTGCACAGTCTCCATACCTGAATCCTATTAAGCACCTCTGGAATCATGCAAAAAACAGGCTTAAGGAGTATCCAATACCATCCAAGGGAGTTTGGCAAATTTGGGAGAGAGTAGAGGAGGTATGGAATAAGATATTACCAGAGGTGTATCAGAATTTGATAGAGAGTATTCCTAGAAGACTTGAGGCAGTAATCAAGGCCAAGGAGGGCAATACCAAGTACTAGAATTGCAACTTACTATTTCTCTAATACCCTCTCACAAAACTGATTCAATGAGCCCTTGATTTGAATTGCCCATATCTTCATCACCCCTGACTGGAATTACATAATTTTTAATGGTTGCATAGCCCTTATAAGATTCTTTCTTTGATGCACCAACACCTTTTTCATATATGTTTTACATTCAAAGCTATTCAATGAATAGTCTAAAAGCACCAAACATTGACTCAGTTTTGTGAGTCACTGTATAGGTTTAAGGAGCGACATGTGGAATAAGGAATGTGAGACAACAAGGTATGCAGAGCATGCAGTTATTGTCCACAACAAGTAAAATTAGAATGAAGGAATGCACAATTGGGATATAACAATAAAAGATAGAATAATAGAAATGTAATCAAGGATAGGACAATATGGAGTGGCCGACTATAACACAATGGAGCCATGACCAAGCATAATACAAGGATAGGAAGTCCTGAGGTGAGGCAGATTGAAGAATGAGGAGTAGGTGTGGTGGGATTGATGGATGGTGAGTGGCGTAGAGTATGTGAGGGGTGAGACAAGGAGTGTGGGTGGTAGATGTGCCTAGCCGAGACTGGCATACCAAGTGATATGCATATGGTGTGGACACTTGGATGTGGACATAGGATGGCTGCTTGGTCAGCACTGCCAAATAAATGGGTGTCGGTACATATACTTGACAAAGGCAGACATTCCAAAGTTCTACAAAATCAAACACAAGGACACATCAAAACCCTTCAAAACTCTGGGAATACTAGTAACATGAGATACTCACATAGGCACTCTAAAGCTATCCCAATCTGAATACATTGATGCATTACTTCAGCAGTTCAACATGAGTGAGTCCAACATTGTAGGCATGCCAATAGACAAGGGATTGCATCTTCAAAACAGCAATGACTCAATCTTTGAAAATGCAAATTTGTATCAAACACTCACTGGTTTGCTCACATATGCCACCATGTCAATCCAGCCAGACATTGCCTATGCAACCCAATTTCTGTCACAGTCAAACAAAAGTCCAACTCAGCATGATTGGTATGCAGCTAAGATAGTACTGAAGTACCTAACAGGAATGAAAGAGAAGTGTATTGCTTATAGGAGAGAACATACATCTCTGGAGGACAAACATACCATACCTTGGGAATATTGAGATGTGAACTATGCAGAAGACTATCAAGTCCATGATTCCGAGCCCCAGTCCACTCGGTAGTACTAACCAAATAACCCTTACCATTTAATCCCATACACCAGTGACAAGCCATTCCTCACCAATATGAGGTCTTGGCTTGGTACATCTGGCACACATTTGGTTCACTCTCCCCACCCTATCCCATCTAATCTTTATTATTCTTTCATCCCCCATCCTTTTCCTTACCCATTTCCCTTTGGGACGATTGATATTCACTTATTATTTGGTCAGAGCCCTATTGTATTATGTTCAGCAAATTTTCTATTGTTCTATTCTCTGTCAAGCCCATGATACCAAGTTCCGGTTCACTTGGTAGTACCGACCGATCAACCCTTACCGTTTAATCCCACACCAGTGACAAGTCATTCCTCACTAATTTGTGGCCTCAGCTCGGTACATTCGGCTCATCATTTGGTTCACGTTCCTTATATCCCCCCCTCCATTCATTGTTATTCTTTCATTCCCCTTCTTTCCCTGTAACCAATCCCCTTTGGGACATTTACTACTTGCCTATTATTCGGTCATGGCCCTATTGTGTTATATTCAGCCACTTTCCATTGTTCTATTTTCACTCACTCTTTTGTTCTCGGTCATACTTCATTGTTCTATTCTTGCCCACATTCCTTGTTCTATTCTTGATCATTGTGGACAATACCTCCACATGATTATTCATACCTTATTGTTCTCCATTCCTTGTCCACCCTGTTCCACATCTCACTTCTTAACCTATGTAAGTAGTGAATGTATGTAGATGGTTCTTTGTTCTGGAAATCAACTAGGTTTATGCCTTCTTGTCCTCTCTTCTCCTGTCTAAAGTCCTTTACCTGGGCCGACACTCTCGGCACTCTCCCAGGTATCTCCTCTGTCCTAAATCAGTGGCATGCATGGGAAGTAGGGTGCAACGCATGAGTATGTTGAAGCCAAAGCCACTACTCCTGACCTGCAGGACTTGGCCACTCCTCAGCATTTCCGAAGCCTGACATTCTCACCCACTGTCCTATTATTCTATTCTTGGCCATATCTCATTATTCTATTCTCACCTACATTCCTTATTCTATTCTTGATTATTGTGGACAATACCTCTACATGATTTTTCATACCTTATTGTTCTTTATTCCTTATACCACCCTGTTCCACATCTTGCTTCTTAACCTATATAAGTAGCAAATGTATGTAGATAGTTCTTCACTCTGAATATCAACTTGGTTTACATCTTCTTGTCCTTCCTTCTCCTGTCTGAAGTCCCTTACACTCTTGGCACTCTCCTGGGTATTTCTTCTGTCCAAATTAGTGACACATACAGAACAGCAGGGTGCAACACATGAGTACATTGGAGCCTAGCCACCCTGATCTGTCTGCAGGACTTGGTCAACTCCCATCTGTACTATTGGCATTACTGAGACTTAACAAAGACTCATGTAATAGACAATCAACAAGCAGCTATGTGTTTATGCTCACAAATGGAGCAATTTCTTGGAAGTAAAAAAAAAAAAAAAAAAAAACAGAGCCTAGTGGCTCTTTCAATGACTGAGGCAGAGTATTATGCCAGGGCGATAACCTGCTAAGAAGCCATGTGGATAAGACAGCTATGTGAAGAGCTGACACTGATACTTGAGGCACAACTAGACATTTATTCTGATAAAACTGGGGCTGTGGCTTTTTCAGGGAATCTAGTTGATCACAGTCATTCAAAATAAATTGACATCTGATGGCACTTCATATGTGATTTGATATGTCAAAGGATCATTTACTCTTTCACATATCTAGTACTTTGAATGGAGCAGATTTCTTGACCAAAGCCTTGAACAGATTCTAACACAAACAATGCCTCAGATTGTTGGGAATGGAGTAGAATGTTCAGATTGCAGGGGGGGGAGGGGGGTGAAGCTTAAGGCTAGAGGGCAGTATCATTCTGAACATTCATATCTTTTCCTTTTGTTTCATCTTTTCTAATGCCTAAACTGCTGTTATATTTCAGTATGGGAATTCATGGTCATGAAATATATAGTTTATCACTTTCCAACACTTCAGTCTTTATTTCAAAGGACTGAAGTCAGTATGTTTAGTCTTAGACACACCTTGACACAGACTTACCTTTTTCACCTAGTCATAACTGTTTAGGTAGATCTAACACAATATCAGAGTCTTTATTTCAAAGGACTAAACCATAATTGTTTAGTTATAACACTATTACTATAGCCTAGGGTAATCAGCAACATTCCAGGACAAAAAAAATCAATATTTAACTCTACTTTATTCAAGACATGATAGAGGGTAAGAAAGTTCAAATTGAATACATCCCAACCAATCCAATAGTTGCAGATATCCTTATGAAGGGTCTACCTGGTCCTAAGGTTAAGATCCTAACCAAAAAACTTGGCATATATTGAGCTTGAGGGGGCATGTGGGGTGCATATATGCACTCTACCCCTATAGAGGTCAATCACAATATTTTCTCATTTCTTAGTCATTTTGATATCAACCTGTGCACTTTTGAAATTTATATTTTTCAAAAATTTCTATATTTTTATAGTCATTATCGAGTGAGCTATTTCAATTTTATTCTGTACAATAGTGACATGGATAGATGGATTTGCTTGTGTTCGACGTGAAGTGCATAGCCAGCTCCTTAGGAAGAGACTAGTAGGTTGGCCCCTTACCAGGCTAGTGCTTAGGGGCCAGCTCATAGCTATATGCAGGTGAAACACCACCCATGTATATGCTCCTCCTCAGTGGTTGACATTCACTGAGGAGGTCAGCCTAATGTATAATCTAGTGTAAATTACCAACTCATTTTCTTTCTTTTCACTATAGAAAATTACATTATGTATATTTGAATGAAAATTATAGTGGTTGACACTCACTGAGGAGAATATTAAATTAGATTTCCCAGAAAACTCTCTGAACTTCTGTTGCAAGTTGCTCATTAACCTACAGCTGGTTTTAGCCTCCAACAGTGTCCATGATCACTACCCAAGTGAGTTGCTCTTACATTAACCATGTATAACAATCATAAGGCTATACAGTTTTTTGTTCAATTTTACAGGCTTTCAGCTCTTGTCAACTACAAAGAACACTCTTCTTTGGAAGGCATATATGGCTCTACCAAAACATATTAAAGACAGCTTAATCCATTTTGACAAACCCTGCAATCTCAACAAACCCTGCAATCTCCAGGCCCTTCTACCTTCTTCTCCTCTGTTAAGTCCTCAACTCGGGCTGGCATCCTCAGCATCCCCCCGAGTACCTGTCTGTTGCAAATACCTGTCTGTTGCAAATAAAGTGGCATGCACGGCAAGTAGGGCGCAACACACGAGTACATTGAAGCCAATGCCACTACTCTTGGCCTGCAGGACTTGGCCATAGTCTGCCCGACCTTTCGACAACACCCCTCGGCAGTACCCAAGTCCATCAGTATCCGACGCTTGACAGTTCTACCCATAACTTTATTGAATCTGCTTATGTATGGGAATATAAAATCCTTACTATTTCTATTGATCTGATTCCTCTTAAATTCTTTTATACTACTAATTTGGTCATTACTGAATCTGTAGAAATGCCTATCAGATTTCCATCCAGATACCTCCAGTCTATTAGTTTTTATATAACATCACTAGATTCCTCTGTTTCGGTAGTACTCAGTCATGAATGGCTCACCCACTACAATCCATCGATTGATTGGGTATTTGGGAAGTCTTACATTCTGAACTGCCATTAACAGGTCTAGGTGTGTCCTGATGGCCTCAGTTCAGTTGGCACCTGCCACTGCTACATCACCTGAACCTGGATCCTTTCCAAATCTGGAGGCTCCACAAATAGCCCTAGTCAATGCAGCCACCTTGGTGTATGCTTGCAAACTAGAAGGTTTGCAAGTTTTCCAGCTTGGCCTCTAGCCTTCAACACATCTTTGGCCTGTTCAGCTAAGGTCTCTTCTATCCCAACCATCCCTCCTGATCTGGTTAACCTAGAAAATGTCTCAAAGGAGTATGACAACTTCACCAATGGCTTCAGAAAATTGAAAGCTGACATTCTAGGACCTCATTGACCCTATGACCTCAAGATCAGCTTAGAAGATGGCATCAAAATGCCTTATCCATCACTATACTCCCTTTCAACCTTGGAACTAGAAGCCCTCCACAAATTCCAAGATGAGCACCTGAATATGGGCTTCATTAGAGCTTTTCATTCCTCACATGGCATGCCAACCCTGTTGCTTTGTAAAAAGGCTGGCTCCCTTCAGCTGTGCATCGACATTTGGGCACTAAACAAAGTAACCCAAGAAAGATTACTATCACCTCCTGGTTATCATTGACCTCCTGGATGCCCTCTACAAGGTTCAAATCTATTCAAAAATCAACCTTTGGCACATGTATTACCTTGTCCAAATTTCAAAGGTGATGAGTGGAAGACTGCATTCAAGACCTGTTATGGGTCCTATAAATGGTTGGTCAAGCCATTCAGCCTATCCAATGCTCCTGTGGCTTTTCAAAGGTTTATGAATGATATTCTCAGTGACCTGCTAGATCATTGTACTGTGGATTATATAGACAATATACTGATCTATTCAGACTTGCTTGAAGATACCATCATTTCATCTTCAACTATTCGGACATCACCATACCTCTGACCTGGCTAACATGTAAAGGCACACCTTGTATTATTTTACATAATGTTGTTGATGCTTTGGTAGTGTATGCACCTTCATGGAACTATGAGGCTTGTCTCAGCAACCACATCCTCCATCTGTGTTAGTATCTGTATCTGTGTCTATATCTGAGTTTCTCTCTCTCCTTTTTCCACCACTTCTCTACTCTACTGCACTCAACACCTTAGGCATGGACTGAAGACTGTTAAAAGTCTTTCAACCTGCCCAAGATGGCATTTACCTAGGCACCTGTTCTGAGTCATTAGGAATATGACCAATCTTTGGCTATAGAGACTCATACTTGAGATTATGCCCTTGCAGCTATTCTTTTAATAATTGACCCTGAAGATGAGATTCACCCTGTTGCTTTTCACTCATGTACATTTACAGCTCCCAAACTCAATTACAATGTTCACAATAAAGAGTTGTAGCCATTTTTGAAGCATTCAAATGCTAGGGGCACTACTTAGAAGACACTGCTGACCCAGTGAGGTCATTACTGATCATAAAAACCTTGAAAACATCTCTACTACTAAAATTTTGACCCATGATCAAGCAAAATGGTCCAAATACCTATCTCAATTCTACCTCACAATTTGTTTTCATCCTAGAAAGCTTAGCACAAACCCTGATGCATTAACTAGACAATGGGATGTCTACCTTAACAAGGGAGGTAGAAACTATAGAACTATCAATCCACAAAATCTTCAGCCAATTTTTATGACATCTCAACTAGTAGAATCCCTTCAAGACACCTAACTTCTCATCCCAACACTACAAGCCAATATTATTATAGACTCTAAAACCCTCCATTCCAATATTCTCTCAGATCTCCCATCAGACCCCATGGCAATACAACATCTTGGCCCAACTGTAATGCCAAACCCAAGATAGATGCAATCCACAGATGGTTTTCTTTGACTAGACAACCAGATTTATCTTCCCAACTCTAACAACCTCAGATTATGGATATTACAGTACAAACATGATCACATTCTCTCAGAATACTTTGGTCAGAACAAAACACTTGCCTTGGTTTGCTGTAAATATACTTGGCCAGGCCTGTGCACTTTGGTTGTTAAATTTTGTAAATCTTACATGACATGTATGCATTGAAAATCACAGCAACACAAACCTTATGGCTTTTTGAAGCAACTTCCTATTCCCAAACAACCATGGAACTTCATTTTCATGGATTTCATCAAACAACTCCCTCTGTCCTCAGGATTCACTTCAATTCTGGTAATAGTTGGTAGACTCACAAAACAAAGCATCTATATTCTAATGGTTGACACAATTACTTTGGCTGAACTGGAAAAACTGTTTTTGCTTCATGTTTTTTCAAAATATAGTGTACCAAGTCATGTAACCTCTGACCAAGGAAGTGAATTCATTTCTCACTTCTTCAGGTCACTGAGTAAATTTCTCGACATGTGCCTACACTTTACCTCTGGCTTTTACCCAGAAGCCAATAGTCAGACCAAATGTATAAATCAAACCCTGGAACAGCAGTACCTTCAAGTCTATTGCAACTATCAGTAGCACAACTGGTCTGAACTACTACTACTATAATTCACTTACAATAACACTCTAAACACTACTATGGGTATCTCTCAATTCTTCATAAACAAGGGACACCTGCCAAACATCACTGTGTACCCTGAACTCAATCTTGCTTCCTTCTGAGGGTGCAAGTTTGCCATGGCTTTAAGCCAACTCTACAATGCCCTAAAAGAGCAAATTAGTCACACTCAATCATGGTATCAAATCTCAGCTGACTCCTGAAGGCTCCCTGCTCCTGAGTTTGTGATAGAATCCTCAGCATTTGTCAATGCAGTTCTTCTGCACCACTCAGCCCTCTAAAAAGCTGACAGAGAAGTTGTTTTGGAACCTGGACAAGACCTTGGTGTTAAAGATATAACACTTCAGTCAAGCACTGTGTGAAGTGAAGCGAGACGAAGAAGAGTTTCAAACCCTGCTGCAGCGCAACTCCAGAAATAATTTAATATTTATACCTTGGTCACAATCTGTGTAATAACTGTAGCAAGCTAATACAATGAGAAGGTGATGCATTTGTTCGCAGCAATGAATGAGACTATCAAAGTCTGTAGGTTCAGGACACTTAAGGGTCCAGAGATATTCCAATGAAAGGGAATGTGCTTAGAGGAAAGAGGAAGTAAGTGGACTGAACGGATTACCCAGTCAATGCACTCTAAAATGAGGGTGCGGCCGAGACAGAAATTACAGTGAAGTAATCTCAAGAGACAAAAGAGTCTTTCATCAGGACAATCAACTGATTAGAAACCCTCAGGGGTAGAGGTGCAATTGAACTGGACAATCAACAGAACAATTTCACTCTGTAGAATCAGTTTACTAAGCAGGACAATCAACTACTTAGGCTGAATCCAAGATACTAATACCCGACAATCAACGGTACTAATATATGAGAAATAATAATAATACCGGACAATCAACGGTACTAATATTATGTAAACGTAGTAGCAGGACAATCAACTGCTGACTAATAATTACTGAGTCACAATGTCAGGCTGATAAAGGTGATGAAGATGATGATATAAATTGATTGCTTCAAAGGGGGCAGGAAGGCCTCCTTTTATACTAATTTACAGGCTGATTAGTAAGCTAAGCATGTAATTCTACACCTTCCTAATAGGGAAAGTCTTCCAGAAACTAGTGGTCTGTGCACAGAAGGTCATGGAAGGTGCTGGAACCTTGTAGAAGTTCCTGGATCTAATTTGAGCTACTTTCCTTATTTAGTAATGAAAAAAGGCATTGTAGACCGGTTTTGAGCATGTGATTAAGGGCAGAGACAGTGTTGAGTCACTCTGGTATCTCACCATAATATTTGTATGAGACAGGGCTGTCTCAGGCTAATATTTGGTGTGTTTCTATGGAGAAACCGGCAATTTGGCTCTGGGCTTGAATCTGGTTACAGCCCGATTATCTGGACAGCGGAGCTTGAATTTCAGGCCAAACCTTCGGTGGTGAATAATAGAAGTTGTATTAGGGATAATGGAAATATTAGGTAGTATTATGAGACACCAGGAAGGTTGGAAAGGCCTTGAGGAGGAAGATTTGAAAGAAAACAAGGCTCATTAGCAAGCAAATGCTAATAATATTGAGCTAAGGTGGTTGTACAATAGAGAACTTGTTTTTGTACTTTTAGTCTTTTTTATACTGTTTTTGTGCTTAGCTATCAACCACTAGGAGATCCCCAACATATAAGATATCCCCAACAGCAGTTCCTTGGCCCCTTGGAGGTGATTGCCCAAGTTGGTAGCCACTCTTACACTCTTGGTTTTCCTGGCACTATATGGGCAGTGGATCTGGTCTTCCACATCTCAATGCTTGAACCTGCAACTCCCAACTCTATACCCAATGGAGTCCAGCCTTCACCTCTACCAGTCAAAATTGACAGCAAAGTTGAGTACAAGATAGCCAAAATCCTTGACTCAAAGGTTGACTGACACTAAAGACCCTGTAACCTCCTCTACCTGGTCTGTTAGGCTGGTCATAAAGGCACTGGTGATAAGATGTCGTGAATACTTGTGGCTGAGTTCAGTAATGCAACTGAGATTGCCATGGAATTCCATCTTGCCTACTCTGCTAAGCCAGGCCCGTGGTCACCGTAACCTGAATACAGTAGGGGACAAAATACTGTTCAAGTGTTTTGAACATTTGTGTTGTACTGTAAATAACAGGAGGATTACATAATTAAAAAATATGATGTAATTATTGGAGATAGCCCTGCTTCTGAACTTGTGGTCACAATCAAGATAATTATGTAACTCTCAATATTCATTGAGATATTAATTATTTAAAAAAATACACCATTGAATGGTTTTGTCCCTCACAGTTATTAATACAATAAATTGTATATACAGGGCTGGAAATCACATGACAAGTCACGTGACATTGTGTGAATCTTTTCATAGTTTGTTTCTGTCAAAACAAAGGCAAACATCCCTTGTGCAGAACCATGAAGCCTCTCTCTGCTGCTAAAGTTGACTCTATCATCCAATTGCTCAAAACTGGTCATTCTAGCCACTACATCCCCTCTTACCTTGGTGTCTCTGTTGGCTCTATCTCGACTATTCACAGGAAACACTGTCCTGATATACCCAAGGCTACTGGTGGTTGCCCATCCAAGATATCCCCCTCCAACATCCACCATATTGTATTGCTCATGCAAAGAGGGAAGATTGAGAACACAATCCAGGGTACCCAGGTGCTCAAAAACATTCTCAATGAACCAGTGACATCCAAGACTGTAATGAGGAACCTGAAGAAGGCTGGGATGAAAGCAGTTATAAAGAGAAAGAAGCCACTTCTTAGTGCAAGGCATAGGAAGGCAAGGAGGGAGTTTGCAGAAGCTCATCTGGAGTAGACTCTAGAGGACTGGAAGCATGTTGTCTGGTCAGATGAGACCAAAATCAATTGATTGGGGTCAGATGAAAGGAGATGGGTGTACAAAAAGGCTGGAGAGTCTTTGAATGATAGGCTAGTTGAGGGAACAGTGAAGTTTGGTGGAGGTTCTGTGATGGTATGGGGTTATATGTTGTGAGAAGGACCTTGCTATACTGCCAAAATTGATGGAAGGATGGATGGGGAGTTGTACAGGCAGTTTTTGGATGATGAGCTTTAGGCTAGCCTAGAGTATTATGGTAAAGATTCTACTGTCATTATTTTTCAACAGGATAATGACCCCAAGCACATGTGTAAGAAGGCCACTGAGTAGTTTTCTGCCCATGGCTATGAGGTTATGAAGTGATCAGCTCAGTCCCCTGACCTAAACCCCATTGAACACCTCTGGACTATTGTCAAAAAGCACCTTTCTGACTATGAACACCCCCCTAGTAGAGTGCATGAGCTATGGGAGAGGATTGGAGTGGAATAGGAGAAGATAGAGCCAGAGGTGTGTCAGAAATTGATTGAGAGCATGCCTAGAAGGGTGCAGGCAGTGATGAGAGCAAATGGGGGCTTTACCAAGTACTGATATATACCATTTCTTGTTTAAAAAATGTGAGGGACAAAACCATTCAAATGCTTCATTTTTTAAAATAATTAATATCTCAATGAATATTGAGAGTTTCATAATCACCTTGATTGTGACCACAAGTTCAGAAGCAGGGCTATCTCCATTAATTACATCATATTTTTCATTATGTAATCCTCCCATTATTTACAGTACAACACAAATGTTCAAAACACTTGAACAGTTTTGTCCCCTACTGTATGGCTCTCCATATACTTTTGCATTTGCATGGTCTCTTTTATTAGTTATTAATGGTCTATGTATTTGCAGGTTTCTATTCTACATCTCCAAAATACCCATCTCAAGTTTCTCTTTATTTCTCATATTCTCAGCCCATTTATTTCTCTCTATTTATTCTTTCAAAGTCAATTCACCCAACTGAGACTCTCAAGATCCTCAGCATGTCTCACTTGTCTCTTTTCTCTCCTAAATCTTTCTGTCTCTGTCTTATTCTTTTTCATTCGGTTTGGTTCATTCGGTTCTCAACTGAGTTTTATTCAAAAAAAAAAAAAAAAAAA
>QLPG01008462.1:0-12422 GCA_003314385.1 Gomphus sp. MG54 | reverse complement strand
CTCCCAGGTATCTCTCTGTCCCAAATTGGTGGCACGCATGGGAAGTAGGGTGCAACGCACGAGCACGTTGAAGCCATGCCACTACTCCTAGCCTGCAGGACTTGGCCTTTACCCATCCGACCCCCTTCGGCTTTCCCGAGGCCTGTCAGTATGTACGGTGCCTGACAGCCGGTCATAAAACAAGGAGAAAGAGAGTACAAGGGGTCAATAGGAAAGAAGAATAAGGGAGTAAGGTACACGATAGACTGGCACATTGGTTATCAAGATGCCGAACCTTGGTCACGGGAATCGGGATCAGACCAGCGGGGACTCGGATGGACGTCATGGGAACGGGAACCACAGAAGGTGATCGTTCATCCTTTGGTGGTCGGGGAGGTTTCGGAAACAGGGGTAGGTGGTTGTGTGGGTTGGTATGGGTTTGTTGGGGGCATGGGACGTAACAGTGTACCCCTTCATTAGGACCAAGCCCTCGAGGTCCTTGGCTGTCGAACGATGTACGGGGTGGTCAAGACTGGTCGCTTGGTCTTCCTGGGCCTGGCTTGAGCGGATAGGCATGGTGAAAGTCCAAAACTACCTCCCTCGCGTGGTTCAGTTCTGTGGCAAGGAGCCAGGAGGTCTCTTCTTCTGTTCCTTTGTAACCAGCCCATCTGACTAGGTATTGGAGTTGGCAGCCATGACGACAATCGATCTTTGAGTCTAGGATTTCCGCTATTTCGTATTCGGGTTCCCCATTGATTTCTATTGGTGGCTGTGGCGGTATCGCATGGTTGGGGAAGGTGTTGGGGGTTGAATGCTCCAACATTGAGACGTGGAAGATGGGGTGGATCGACCTCATGTTTTTTGGAAGGCAAAGGGTGTAGGATACCGGTCCTACTCGAGCTATGACCTCATAGAGTCTTAGGTATTTCTCAAACAGCTTCCGGGAGGGTCTTGTGGTCTGGATGTTGTCCGATTTGAGGAAGACTTTGTCTCTGATCTTGACCTCTGGTCCTTGGGAACGGTGTTGGTCTGCGGAGGCGGCGTAGCGTTGTTGGGCCGCGGATATGTTCCTGTGGAGCTCCTGGTGTAGTTCATCTAGGTCCACTGCAAAGTCGTGCACCCTTGAGGAGGCCAGGTCTCGCTTGGGGTGGAAGGTGATGTCCGGGTAGTATCCTTTGTTGGCGAAGAAGGGCGAAATTCCGGTTGTTGCATTGGGGGTGTTGTTGTAGGCAAACTTCACGATTGGGAGGAGGTCCACCCAGTTGTCCTGCTGGTAATTGCAGTAGACCCGGAGGTATTGTTCCAGCATTTGGTTCATCCGTTCGGTTTGTCTGTCGCCTTCTGGATGGTATCCGGAAGTGAAGTGTAGTTTCATATCTAGAGCCTTCCCCAGGGACCTGAAGAAGGAAGACACAAATTCTGTTCCACAGTTCGAGGTAACGTGCGATGGGACCCCGTGTTTTGAAAATACGTGGAGCATGAACAACTTGGCTAGGAGGGGGGATGTGATGGTGTCATGGGTTGGAATGATGATGGATTATTTGGTGAGTCGATCTACAATGACAAGGATGGAGTCATAGCCGGCCGACGGGGGTAGTTTTTCGATGAAATCCATTGATACGGAGTTCCACAGGTGTATGGGGACCAGTAGCTGTTTCAGGAGGCCATACAGTCGGTGTCTTTTTGTTTTGGCATGCATACAGGTTGTGCAGGACTTGATGTAGGACTTCACGGTTTTTCGGAGTCTGGGCCACGTATACTCTCTCCTGATGAGGTCAAGCATCTGATTTTGTCCGAAGTGTCTGGAGATGGGGTGGTCATGCTTGTCTTGTAGGATTTGTAGGCAGAGGTCGTTGCTGTCCAGGATGTAGATATACTGGTCGAGGAGGAGGAGGTTGTCTGGTGTGGCCAACCATTTTCCATTGGGGTTGTCGAGTTTTTCCGAGGTTTCTGGATCATTTTGGATTGCTGTGCAAATGTCATTGTGGAGTCGTTCTGTGTCCATTATTGTGGCCGCTCATAGTGATGGGAAGTATAGTGCCATGGCCCATAGGGAGGTGGATAGCTGTTCTGTGGAGAAAACGGGTCGGAGGTTGTGAGGGTTGATCATGGTGTAGTTGTTCCCTCCCTCTCTGGGGTAGACATCCCATCGTCTGGTTAGTGCATCCGGTTTGGCTCCAAGGCATCCCGGGCAGAAACGGATGGTCATGTTAAATTGTGAAAGGTATTCCGACCATCGGACTTGTCGGCAGGTGAGAAGTTTGGTCGTCGAGAAGTATTCTAGGTTTTTGTGGTCTGTTACAACGTCAATGGGGTGGGGTGCACCTTCCAGGTAATGTCGCCAGGTTTTGAAGGCCTCGAAGATGGCGAGTAGCTCCTTATCATGTATGTCATAGTTTAGTTCTGGGGGTGAAAATGTCCGGGAGTGGAAGGCGATCAGGTGTATCTCATTTTCCGTGGGGGAGATTATGGATAAGATGGCCGCCAGGGCATAGTCAGAGGCGTCCGTTTCAACAACGAGTTGGGGGCCGGGGGTCCATTGGCTTAACACTGGGGCTGTGGTGAAGGCCTTCTTGAGGGTTTCGAAGGACATCCTGCAGTCTTTGGAGAAGTTCCAAGGTGTATCCTTTTGTGTCAAATGGGTTAGCAGGATCGTGATGTCGGAGTAGTTGAAAATGAAATGTCTATAGAAGTTTGCGAATCCAAGGAAGGACTGGATGTCCTTGACTTTGCGCGGTTCGGGCCAGTCCTGGATCACCTTGATCTTGTCGTTGGCCATGGTGAGGCCATTCGGAGACAGGATGTATCCCAGGTATTCCACTGTGTCGGCGTGGAATTGGCATTTGTCCACGCAGGCATATAGGTGGTTCATTCAGAGTCATTTTAGGACTTTGCACATATGTTTCTTGTGTTCTTCCAGGTTGTTGGAGTATATCAGGATATTGTCTAGGTAGACCAGTACTGATATGTCAAGGAGGTCGGAGAAGATGTCGTTCATGAGGCGTTGAAAGGCGGCCGGAGAGTTGCTCAATCCGAAAGGCATAACATGCCATTCGAAAGATCTGTAGCGGGTGCAGAAGGTGGTTTTCCACTCGTTGCCTTCTCGGATGCGGATGAGGTGATACACGTGTCGTAGGTCTATTTTAGTGAAGATTCTAGCCTTTCGGGGGCTATCGAGTAGGTCAGAGATGCAGGGCAGCAGGTACCAGTCCTTTTTTGTGATTTTGTTAAGTCCTCTAAAGTCGATGCATAATCGTAGGGAACCATCCTTCTTTCGGGGGAACAGGACAGGTGCCCCACCCGGTGAGTGGGATGGGCGGATGAAACCCATGGATATGTGTTCGTCCAAGAATTTGCATAGTGATTTCGGCTCACTTTCTGACAAGCAGTAGATGGGGCCAAAGGGGGGTGAGGCTCCTTCCTCTAAGTCTATCTTTAGGTCATAGGGTTGGTGTGGGGCCAGGGTGTTGGCATGCTTTTTACTAAAGATGTCCTGAAATTTGTGGTATTCGTCCAGGATGTTGGATAGGTCTACGGGGCTGTCCTTGGTTCTGTTGAGGTCGGAGAGTAGTAGTTGAAAGGTCTGGGTACCCTCCATCTTTGAGATGCAGGTGAACACTGCTGCATTGATCAACGCCACCTTGGGCACGATGAGTGGTTTTCTCGGGGGGTCAGGTGAATGACGAGAGGGGGCTATAGGTTCTGGCGGTTTCACGGAGTCGGTCGGCGGCAGGGGCCTGAAGGATATGTCGCCCAAAACCCAGTCAATCATTGGATTGAAGTGGGTGAGCTGTAAAGCCCACAATACCATGCTCTGATTTACTCGGCAGTACCAACCGACCGACCCTTACCCATATCAACCCTTACCAGTGTGTGGCCTCGGCTCCGTACATTCGGTTCATCATTTGGTTCACTTTCCTCATCCCATCCCCTCTATCCTTTGTCATTCTGTTATTCCCTGTCCTTCCCCTTGCCTGCTTACCTTCAGGACATTCACTCTTTGTTGTCATTCAGCAGTGGCTCTATTGTTTTATGTTCAGGCCACTCTCCATTGTTCTATTTTCACTCACTCTTTTGTTCTCAGTCATATTTCATTGTTCTATTATCATCCACATTCCTTGTTCTATTCTTGATCATTGTGGAAAATACCTCCACATGATTCTTCATACCTTATTGTTCTCCATTCCTTGTGCCACTCTGTTCCACATCTCACTTATTAGCCTATATAAGTAGCCAATGTATGTAGATAGTTCTTTGTTCTGGAAATCAACTAGGTTTACGCCTTCTCGTCCTCCCTTCTCCTGTCCCAAGTCCTTTACCTGGGCCGACACTCTCAGCACTCTCCCGGGTATCCCTCTGTCCCAAATCAGTGGCACGCATGGGAAGTAGGGTGCAGCACACGAGCACATTGAATCCATGCCACTATTCCCGTCCTGCAGGACTTGGGCATTCCCGGAGCCTGACATGAGCCAGTTGTGTCCCAAGACCACTGAGCAGCTCGAGTCTAGCAGAGTTACAAAAAAGGTCACGGAGTGTCATTCCCCTTGGGGGAAGCAAACCGGAAGTTCAATGGTCTTGCAAATGGAGGAGTTGGAGGTCCCATCGAAAAGCCTTAGCAGAATGGGCATGATGTCTTGGCACTGAAGGTTGTGTCTAGATGCTAGTTCCGAATCCAGGAAGCAGTGTGTTGATCCTGAGTCAACGAGCATGTTCAGGTGTTGTCCTGGTAGGGAGTCAGAGGTTAGGTGAATGGTCAGTGCATTTGAGCTTGAGAGGGTGGATGCGTTGAGTCGGAGTATGACAGGAGTATCGACAGCTTTGGAACGTTCCTTCGTCCATGCCAGGGTTGTTACTGCCAAGTCAGTGCTCTCCTTCTTGGGGCATTTTCTGGCCCTGTGGCCTGCTTTGCCACAGAATAAGCAGAGGTCTTGCCTGAAACAGCATTGTCATTCCAGGGGTGTGAGTTTCCCATTCTTGTCAAGTTTGGGCATCCGTTGGTGGTAGAGTGTCCGGGTGAGTTCCTTGGTGACTTCCGATTTTCGTTCCCAATATCACATGTCGATGGATCAGGACAGGAGGCGAAGTTCTGGCAGGGAGGATGGTTTTCCTGTTCTAGCTATTTCATCCTTAATTCTCCCGGGGAGCCCCTTATAGTATTGATGGCGAAGGGTGGAGTCATCCCAACGGGTACGGGTGGCCAGGTGGTTGAACTCAACCATATATTCTGTGACGCATTGGTCATTACACATGTGGAGTTTCTCGAGGTCCAGTTCCGCCTTGCCTTCTGGATCATGGGGGCCAAAATGTGTTTTGAGTTTGGAAGTGAATTTGTCATAGTCATGGAGCCAGAGGGGTTCGTCATAGGCGGTGAAGGTGGGTTCAAAGTAGTCCAGGGTGGTTCCAGTTAAATACGATAGCACATATGTTACTTTGGTGCTACTGGTGTTGAAGGTTTCTGGGTCATCCCAAAAAATTAGGTTGCACTGTACGAGGAAGGTTTGTAATTTTATGGGGTTGGAACCATCGAAGGGGTCTGGGCTTCGAATTTTTGTGGGAGGTCTTGATTTCTTGGAGGTAGCTAGGCTGTTTGCTAGCGTAGTGATGGCTTTGGCGAGACTTGTCATGTTTTCCAGTGGTACGGGGGTACTCTTCAAGAGTGGTGCCCGTAGAAAGAGGGGTCTCGTGCATGCTCGTAAAAATCTTGCTCGTGCCTTATTTTTCATGACGATCAGGAGTGTGAGCATGAATATACTGTTAAGTCCACGTGTTAGGTGCTTAGCTAGTACTTCTGAAAGGACTATCCAGGTTAGTGTGGAGGTCCGTAATGGGGCCGAGGACTGAAGACGGAAGTCGGAAGAACTACAGACAAAGACGGAAGCACAGGGGACTCAGGGTCAGCTGCGGAATGGTTCAATCCAGTCACTGAAGTGTTCAAGGTCGAAGGGACTTGGCTTCAACTTATGTGTTGTGCCCTCCTCGATCATCTGTCCCTAATTTTGGAAAGGAGACGGGAGTTTACTGGAAATGAATCGGAAACTAGGTGGTAGACTAAGTTGATATTCGTACTGGCAAACAGTCCAGTCGACTGGGAGACTATATACAAGCGACTATCCTTGTACTATCTTTGCCGGTCATAAAACAAGGAGAAAGGGAGTACAAGGGGTCAATAGGAAAGAAGAATAAGGGAGTACAAGGGGTCAATAGGAAAGAAGAATAAGGGAGTAAGGTACGCGATAGACTGGCGCGTCAGTTATCAAGATGCGGAACCTTGGTCACGGGAATCGGGATCGGACTAGCAGGGACTCGGACAGACGTCACAGGAACGGGAACCACAGAAGGTGATTGTTCATCCTTCGGTGGTCGGGGAGGTTTCGGAAACGGGGGTAGGTGGTTGTGGGGGTTGGTATGAGTTTGTTGGGGACATAGGATGTAACAATGTTCGTAAGTATACTAAGATGTGTGATTTGTGCCTCCAGATGAAGGCCTACTCTGGCAGCAAACTCCAAATGCTCCCAGTCCCCAAGACATGATAGGATGTGATAAGCATGAATTTTGTAGTAGAACTGCCAGATACACATGGGTACAATACAGTGATGAATGTAGTAGACTTGGTGTTAAAGCAGGTTCATTTTATCCTGACCCATATGATGGTGACAGCTGCCAGGGCAGCACTTCTCTTTTTGCACCACATGTGGAACCTACATAGCCTGCCTAGGGTGGTAGTATCTGACCGAGGAGTACAATTCATCTATAAATTCACCTGAGTATTGTGACAAATGGTGGAAGGAATGGGGAAAGGGGAGCGAGGGATAAGAGAATAAGGATAAAATACACTTTTAGGTGTACATTCAGTTGTATAACAGAAAGAAATAGTGTAAAATAGGATATAGCACAAGTATTAGTGAGCATGTAGTGGAAGATAGTATAGCAACTGGACTTACTAGTAGTTACTCTGTGAGAGACACAATATAGCGGCAACTTAGACACTAAGTGCCCAGATGATCGGGAGATGTAGGGGCTGGAAGGGCCAAAATGTATGGAATACAGAAGGAGACAAAGGGAAACGGATAGGAGGAGATGGAAAGGACGTAGGGGAAGAGACTCATATGCAAAGGAACAGGAATTGAAGGAACCAGGGCACATATATGCAGTGACCAAGGACAAATGACTGAGAAACAGGAGAATAAGACACGGAATGCAACTCAGAGAGGTGATAGTTATTGCAAACAAGAAGGGAACAAAGGAAAAAGGAATTGTATTCAATGGGCACCACTGACAGGTGTCATTCTCTATAAAGATCTCATTGGGGCAGCCCACAATGGGCTGACCCTGCATATGCTCCAAAGAATCTGATAGTTATGGATCATATTATAGTCAGGAGTTTTACTTGTATAAAGTCATAGTAACTACAATGAATATAACCAGTCTCCATTACCAAAATCCCTCCACACTTATATTTGATACCTACTTGACGCACTCACATGATGTCAACCCGCATTAGGTCGAAACATATCTTGTCATCATTCAAGACTGCAGACCCAGCGGGGATCATTAAATAGGTATAGTACATTGCATTCACACTATCATTGAACTAGTCTATTATTGTGGATCATCTACTCTGATCAATGTGACTCTCCTTCACACCTCCCACCAGCTCCTTGGACCAGCGCTTACATACAATCGACCCACTGTGCGCCATCTGCATGAGAGCATATTTTCACATAGAATATTAGCCACAAACTTTGTAGTTACAAGTCCTTGTACCATAGCAACTAGTCTAACTAGTAGTCCATACTCCCCATCTAAATATCCTTTACTGAAAACTCTACCACCTGTTAGGGATTCAGCTGGCAGCCTCCATGGCCTATCACCCTCAAACAGACAGGCAGACTGAGTAGGTGAACCAGGAATTAGAACAGAGCCTTTGCCTCTTCATTAATAAAAGGAAGGACAAATGGGATAACCTTCTGCCTTTCACCAAATTCTAATACAATAACCATGTCCATGCTTCACTCTAAGATGCTATTCTTACTGGACACAGATCACCACCTACACTTGGATTCCAACTGCATTAACCCCCATCTCACCTTTAGTCTTTAAACAAGTTTAAGGAGCAGATGAAAGGGGCACTCTCCAAGGCAAGGGCTACCTTATCAAAGGCAAAGGAGGATATGGCAACCTACATATTACAACTTCCAATGCCAGCCGATGCCAAGGTTTGTACTGGGAGACAAAGCATACCTTGACACAAGCGATATCCACACCAACTGGGCATTAAAAAATTTGGCGTATAGGGACTCAGTGTCAAGTACATGTACCGAGACCCAGTAATTCAGCAGTGCCGACTGAGCAACCATCCTATGTCCATGCACAAGTGTCCATACTGCATGCACATCACTTGGTATGCCGGTCTTGGCTCGGCACATCCACCACCCACATTCCTTCCCTATTACCCCTCGGATACACTATGCAACTCACCATCCATTAATCCCACCCTGCCTACTCCTCATTCTTCAATCCACCTCACCTTGGGAATTCCTGTCCTTGTATTATCCTCGGCCATGGCCCCATTGATTTATAGCCTGGCACTCTCTATTGTCCTATCCCTGGCTGCATTTCTATTATTCTATCTTTTATTGTTCTATTTCTGTTTGCATTCCTCCATTCTAATTTTACTCGCTGTGGACAATACTCCCACATGCTCTGCATACCTTGTTGTCCCACATTCCTTATTTCACATGTCACTTCTTAAAACTTATATAAGTAGGGCATGCATGTACATATTTCCTCATTCTGGGTATTGACTAGGCTTAGGCCCTTCTACCTTCTTCTCCTCTTCTGTTAAGTCCTCGACTCAGGCTGGCATCACTAGCATCCTCCCAAGTACCCGTCTGTTGCAAATCAGTAGCATGCACGGCAAGTAGGGTGCAACGCACAAGTACATTGAAGCTAACACCACTAATCCCTGCCTGCAGGACTTGGCTGTTGTCTGCCCAACACTTCAGCATTCCCAAAGCTTGTCAGTTTCCAAAGCTTGACACTCAGCCTCTACCTCATTGAAGAGTAGATTAGGATACACACATATTGCCTCCAAATCTTAAAGGCTAAAGCCACCTCCACCCCTCCCAGTCATCCAACTTACCCTAGCATTGGCAGACCCGATCCTAGACAGGTGTCAACTACTCCCACCCTAACAAGTCTTATGTGATGACAAAACAGAGTTTGAGGGTAAAAAAGTCCTTGACAGCTGAATAAGAACAAATTGGTTGCTGTTCCTTATCAAGTGGAAGGGTTATTAGTACAAAGAGAACTCTTAGGAAAATGAAAATGACATACTGGCTCTTGACCTTACCACCAATTTCTATCATATGTACTCTGGTACCCCCTGCCAAATTTTCTCAATGGCTTCATCTACCTTCAAATCTTGCATGCTGGTTCTGCTTATTGGAATCAATGCATTAGAGATGCCACATTCTAGAGAGGGGGTGATATCAGGAGAACCCCTGAGATTAGGTCCCAACTAAAACCATACTAACTGAGGTCCCTACCCACTGACTGAGATTTATTTAGCATATACCTGATTAGCACTACTGAGACACACTGAATAATTGTTATTAATGGCAGCCACCATCAGCAGGCATCAATTGTGGCTATCAGCTGCATCTTTAGGAGTCACTGGGAATACTGGTACCCTAGCCTTACACCTGACCAAGGTGGGGAGTGATGCCTGATATCAATAGAGCACCATGGTGATAGTACATGTATAACTGTAGTTAGTGGATGAAGGGTTAGAGTTTTCTCTTTAGATCCCCCTTTACCAGTGCACCACCTGATGGTAGAATGCCTGCTTAAGTTGCCCTTACAGGTTTACTGGTTTGGCTCATATTATCTCAAAAGGACTGTGAGTTTTTGAAAAATCATATAAACATGCTGTTACCGGGTACTTACCAAAAGGCCAGAGTAGTAAGCTTTGTCTAACTCAACCTTCCGATCTTATATACAGGTCCGGGCGCTCCGGGTAGTGCATGGGTCAAGTGGCGCTCGTGCATAAGCCATACCCGACCCACGTGATGTCCAACAGACGCTCGAGTGGTCCAAGTGCTCCACGCCTTGGTCCGTGGCTCAAATACGTGTTTGGAAAATTGCCGACTAAGACTCGGCCCCCATGGATCGTTAGGGATGGACCTCACAGTCGAAGGGAGAATGATTATCAGAATGTTAGAAAGTCATTTCGTCCATCTCTTTCCTTCTCATTCGCTTGCTGCTCCACACTTCGCTTTGTGACGCAGGAGGCTGCTCGCATGGACATAGACAAGACAGTTGCCCACTGCCCGACATAGTTAAAGCCAAGTCTATGTCATCAACACTGCCAAGAGCTAACTCCATTCTCGGTACAATGCTCCCTGATACCCTGCCTTGCTTACTTTTCCCTCGAAATTTGTTTTCTCAGGTCCATGGGTTTGGCGAGCGTGTCAATCTTATTTTGCACCTACCGCATCCTCGTAAAGCATTTAGCACTCAGCTACTCAGCTACTCACAAGACATCTAGGGATAACCGGGAACGGATCGTGATGAGCTGTGAAGGATCAATGATTATAGACGGATACGAGAGTAATTGAGCAAAAAGGCAACGATTTTCCTCTATCCCAAAATCTTTTAACAGATTTCCAAGAAACTCAACAGCTAAAGCCCAGGTCGCGCAGCCAACTGAAGTGCCGTTGTATGTCTACGTCTTATTCAAGTCAAGCCTTTCTCGATTATCTATCAACCCAATTCAGTCTAGGTTCGTCCGCAAAGGTACAAATGACTTTTACGAGATATATCGATATATCGATGGTGACTGGGTAATAAGGATGGCTCCCAAAAGGTAATGTGTGCGAAGGCTCATCAAGGATAAAAAAGGGATAAACGATCTTTAACCGTACAGATACTGGGACGCCGGTGGGCTTCGGCCCAGCAATCCTCCAAAAGCTCCCAAAGGAAATCCACATGCTTAATATCATATCTCAAAGGCGAGCATGGTCTGTGCGGCGGTGACTTGTTCAGAACGGCCATCGTGACGGCGGGATCTCGAAGTGAACCGTACGGAACATTTCCCGTCAATAGCTAATGCATAGAATGAGGTGAGAAGGTGCATCCAAAATAATAAGTGTGACTTGCTTGGAGCGTGGTGCTTGCCAAAGCATAGACATTTGTTGCAGTTGTAACCTGGGCATCATTGTCGAGGGCGAGCTCGGGGGCACTCCACCGGATGGAGAAGGACGTGGCGGACTGGGTTCGTTCCGAAAGACCGGCAACTGGATCGATCGGTCGCGACAGACCGAAATCAATCAACTTGGCGTGACCAGTGTTGTCGACCATCACGTTAGCCTGCAGCGATGCTAGATAAGTGTGTCCGTGTAACAAGAAGGAATTCACTCACCCCCTTCAGATCACCATGAACGATTCCCTGATCATGTAAATACTGGACACCCAATGTGATCTCCCAAATCTACATAAACGTTAACTGGGCGGATCACCGGCATCGGCATCGACCTACTAATTTCATAGGATTGGCACCAGGATTGTCTCGAAGATAAACATCCGCACTCCCGCTGAGGTACCATGGGGAAACCATGCCAGGTGTGTTATCCGGATGATATACAACACCATGGAAGAGCGAGACACTTTCATGGTTGAGCAGGGACCATATCCGAGCTTCACGTTGCAAATGCTATGGAAAACCATGTTTCGATATAATGTAGGTCTGTTAGGTGGTCACGAACATTGGAAAGGACAGGTGTCTTCCCATTACCCCCAAAGTGGCGTAAAATTTTGACAGCGACCTGCGGTAGAGCGTCAGTTGACTGCTGGCTGTCGTGTCGAATAAGGATTACTGGTTCATGCGAACAACTTTCGTTGCTCATCACATGCAATATCCCCCTCCAGATGTTTGAATACCTCCCACAGGCAACAGAGTGTTGGTCTATAAATTCTATACCGGATTCGTTTTTTTTGTTCTTTGCCCCCACAAAATCGTCTAGGGTTTGCAAAGCATATATCTTGGAATCAGGCTGGTGTACCATTGGTATAGTAGCTTCTGCAAAGACATGATGGAGGGTGAAACATGCTGTTGGGAAAGCTCGTTCAATGCTGGTGTCATCCTGTATTGGCACATGGGGGTCACTCCGTGGCTTTCATTCCCCCGCATGGCACGGTGAAGTCAGTCGTGGGGGACAACATATGATTGATTTGTGTCTCACCAACAAAGACTCTGCTGAACACATGGCCTGTCAACGAACGTCCGTGCCTAGCGAATCCGAGCTTGTAACTTGGTCGCATTCCTGACATTCTTATAAATTGGCCCAATGGTGTCACGTGATCAATATGAGCGGTGCAGAGGATGACATTTTCGGGAAAAGTTGATTTTAGTCGGTGAGGGGAACGGGGTTTGGGACGGCGCT
>QLPG01008449.1:0-15790 GCA_003314385.1 Gomphus sp. MG54 | reverse complement strand
TAGAGTAATTGCTCGGTCGGCACTGCCGGCGGATGGGTCTCGGTACGTGGACTTGACAGATAGGACCTCGGAGTTGGGAGGAGTCCGAGATAGGACCTCGGAGTTGGGATCATCCTCTGACATTGGTGGTCTTTTGGACTTTGGTCTCTCATCCTCAGAGTTTAGGTGGAGTCCAAGATAGGACCTCAGACTTGTCATCAGGACTCGGAGAGGGTCGTCCCCTGACAGGCAATGTATGAAAGAAAATAGAACGTGAGTAATTATGAAGTGATGTGACAGGGACATGACCTGATGAGACGTGAATGTGTCATGCTGACTAAGACTTGGACTTTGGCTTTAGACTTGAATACAATAGTCTAGACATTTCTAGACTAGTCTTGACTTAGACTTGGAGACTTGACTTAGGACCTTAACTTGTGAACTTGTTATTACAGAGGTGAGCCAGAGGCCTTTATATACAAAAACCAAGCAACAATGCAAAATGATGTGAGAGGTTGGCTATTTCAGTTGAATGACAAAGCACAAGAACAAAGCATACAAAAGAGGAAACTATGGAGAAACTCTGGAGAAATGATACAGCATTGAGGCTGTGCAAATAGGGGCTAGGGGATAGGGGGAGACTAACCAAAAAGGTAAGGATGATGAGTAACAACAAGAAAAGACTAACAGAATAGGAAACAGGTCTGAGTCATGTCAAGAAAAGGGGAAACATATAAAAGAAACAATGAGGAAGTCCACCAATAAATGTCTCTAACAACCTTGTCTACTACTCCTGAGGGGCCTTAGGATGAGTCAGGGGACTGAGTCATCTCAGAGTATTTCCAGGTCACAGGCAACATATCTTCCACAATTTCTCCAGTATCCAATCCAAGGATAGGGATCTGAGAGTAGGAGGACTAATGGGTATATGGTCATGCACTCTCATTTTGTGTTTAAGAGTGAGTCGAATGGAGTGGGTGGGATAATCAGGATGGGATGGTTCCCTGAACTCTGCCTCATATTCCACTCTACTCCTATCATGATATGCTGGTCTAGACATCATTCCAAGAAATATGTATGGTTCTTGGCTTTCTGGAAAATAGACTGCATCTCCTATCGCATATGACTGAGTGTAGATTGGATGAGATTGTCTTCTGAGTGAGAAATATGCTGGAGGGGGTACACAAAGATAATGATATGTTAATGGTTCTGCCTGGATCTGTGTATCATGGGTGGTGTAGCATTGCATGGGAACGAGCTCTGAAGAAGACATGATGACAAATTGGGAGTCTGAAGATTGGAGTGCTGAATAGAATGGTTGGCTGTGTGATGTGGCAACAGTGAAGGTGATATGGGATTGGCGCCATTGGAGTCTAATTTGGAACATGGTTGAGATTGATCGCTTTACTGTCACTACTCAAAGAGCCTATCTATATGAAACAGCTGCACAGATATGAATGTAGAACCCAAGATCATGTGCTTAAACTCAAGAAAGCTATGTATGGACTCAAACAATCTGGACACGAATGGTACATTTGTCTATCTCAAGTACTACAAAATCTAGGATTTTCAATATTGGCCTCAGATGCTGCCATATTCTATAGATACAGACATGAAGGATACACAGTTATAGCTGTAGCCATGGATGACCTCACAATCATGGCAACGGATATGGCTATTATAGACAAGATTAAACACGATCTTGCTCAAAACTTGAAAATTGTTAAATCTGCGTGTTGGCGCTTAGCTAGAGACTTCCAGAAGGGTTTTGGGGGGTTCCAATAGGGTTCCGAGAGGAAAGTTCATATTCCAAAGGAGGGGGTGGGGATCAGAATTGGGATCGGAGTCCGGATCGGAATTGGAGAGGACAGAAGTTGGGAACGCCGGGGATCTTGGGACTGTTCATGGTATAGGGTGGTGCGAGTGGTTCGAGGTCATAGGGACTTGGCTTCAACTTATGTGTTGCACCCTCCTCAATCGTCTGTCCCTAATTTCAGAAAGTCAGAGAGTTTACCGGAAACTAATCGGAAACTACGATGCAAATTAAGTCGATATTTGTACTGGTGAATAGTCCAGTCAACTGGGAGACTATATACATGTGACTATCCTTGTACTATCTTTGCCGGTCATAAAACAAGGAGAAGGAGAGTACAAGGGGTCAATATAAAGGAGAAAACAAGGGAGTGAGGTATGCGATGGTCCTGCACGTCAGTTATCAAAGTAACAGAACCTTGACTTTGGAGTCTTTGGAGGTTCGGAATCATAGAACCTCAGAATGTATGTTGGACCTCCGGAAATCTGTTATTCAGGCTTTGGGCGATCAGAAAGGGTCCCAGAAATGGTGCGGGTGGTTGTGGTGCTTAATGTGGGTTTGTTTGGTGGCATGGGCCATAACAAAAATGAAAGACCTCAGCAAAATCCATTGGTTACTCAATATGAAGATCGAATGTGATCGAACATTATGTACAATTAATTTTTCCCAACTGGCATACATTGAAAGAATAATCAATCGGTTTAATCTACAAGATGCCAAGACACACATGACGCCCATTGATCCTAATATCAGATTATCCAAAGACCAATGTCTGACAACTGATAGTGAAAAAGATAAGATGAAAAAAATCCCATATAGACAAGCAATTGGCTCACTCATGTGGGCAGCCATTGCAACACATCCACATATCGTTTGCCATATCATTTCTCTCACAGTTCCTTGATAATCCCAGTAAATCACATTGGGAAGTGGCTAAAAGAGTGTTTAAATACCTAAAAGGGACTAAAGACTATAAATTAGTTCTAGGTAAAAGCCACGAAGGACTTGTCAGATACACCGATGCTGATTAGGCATCCCAAGATCACCGTCACTCAATTTCTGCATATATTTTCCAGATTGACAGCAGACCAATCTGTTGGAGCTGCCAGAAACAATTAATTATAGTGCTATCTTGGACCGAAGCTGAATTCATCGCGCTTACCCATGCAACTAAAGAAGCACTTTGGATACATCACCTTATTACTGAAATCTTCCAACCTATTCACTTCCTGATCAAGATCCATTGTGACAATCAATCAGTGATTGCGATCACACACGGCAATCAACAACACGCATGAATCAAACATTTTGACATCCGACTTTATTTCATCCATGACTCACTCAAAAAGGTAGACATCACTATTCAATATCTACCGACCAACCAGATGCTAGCAGACATCCTTACTAAAGGCCTATCTGGCCCAAAAGTAAAGTGATTACCGAAAAACTAAATATACATTAGGCTTGAGGGGGCGTGTTAGGATTATTCCAACAAGTCAAGCCTAACATAAACAAAAAATATCAGTTTTCCTCATTCCTCTGATGGGGAATTATCAGTACATTTTCCTTTTATTCTTCTTTTAATTTTCTTTTCATTTTTTGCAACTAAAAATTCTGTGTTCATGTATTTCTAATGACAAGAACATCATATTTTGGTTCCATCCAGAAGTTGCCGGTGCAGTCCAACATTCATTCTTTTTCACTCCCAGTCAGATATGACATCACCAGGAGTATTGTATATGCTCGCTTTCATTGTGCAGAACAATTTCTCTTCTCCTCAGTGCTTGACCACACTGAGGAGGTGAGAAAAATAATTGTAGAATAAATCATGTGCTTAACAACCTGTAGTTTATTTTATTTAGGTAGTTTTTTTCAAATGACAGAGTGCTTGACCACACTGAGGAGTTTATTTTATTTAGTCTGTGTGTCCCTTGTGCACCTACTTAAGTTGCATTGATATATTAGTGCTCTTTTCCCTACAAAAAGTAGCATATTTGATGTATGTATTTTTTTGTTCTGAACATCAACAGCAATAGTCTGTATACTTCTTAGCCTCTCTGTCTTAAGTCCATGCTTGGGCTAATACTCTCAGCATCTACCCCAGTAATCCTCCTGAAATCTAGTGGCCTTACAGCAGATGGGTACAATGCACGAGTACATTGATGCCAGCCACATCTGTTCAGCTCATTGGACCGGGCCAAAACATGGTGTTCATGGCACTATTACACTAGTGCTTAGCTCATTTAGTCTCAGCACCCCCAGTGCTTAACAGAAACCTTGGACTCTAAAGTTAGGGATACAAGGATATCTGGAGGGTGCAGCACATAAACTGAAGCCAAGCCCTACTCCAAACCTCGCAAAGTTATAACCTTGCCAAGATATAACTAAGAATCTCGCCACTCACATTCTTAACACTAGGCTGAATGGAGAAAGTGAGACTGAATCAGACTTGATGGATTTGCAGACACAGATAGTGCCTCACAATACCATCATCATTCAATCTCTGGCTATTTATTCTGTTGAGACAAGAGATAGAGAGGATAGGGGATTAGGGAGGAATTAGGAGGAGATATGAGATTGGGAGCACAGGAAAGTGCATATATGCAGGAAATGGACATAGGAAATATATTTAAGAATAAGGGAAGGTCATAACAAACAAAAGTAGTATTAGAATGATTGCCAAAGTATATACAAGAGTACCACTGTCAGGCACTGGGAATGCCGACAATGCATAGGCCGAACACTATTGTAATAATGCCAACTGCACAATGCTGGCAGGAATCGGCCAAGTCCTGCAGACCAATCCGAGTGGCTTGGCTTCAATGTACTTGTGCATTGCACCCTACTTTCTGTGCATGCCACTTATTTGGAACAGATGAGATACCTGGGAGAGTGCCAAGAGTGTCAGCCTGAGTAGGGGACTTCAGATGGGAGAAGGGAAGGCAAGAAGGCATAAGCCAAGTTGATATTCAGAACAGAGAACTATCTACATACATGCACTACTTATATAGTTCAAGAAGTGAGATGTGGAATCAGGGTGGTGTAAGACATGGAGAAACAATAAGGTATGAAGAGCATGTGGAGGTATTGTCCACAATGATCAAGAATAGAACAAAGAAATGCAAACAAGAATAGAACAATGAAAATGAGATAATAGGAATATGGCCAAGAATAAGATAATAGAAAATGACTGAATATAAAACAATATGGCCAAGGATAAAACAATAGAAAAATATCCCGAAGTGAAATGGGCCAAAAAATAAGAAACAAACAGGGTGGGATTAATTGACAATGAATGAGGGAAGAGTGGATGATGGATAGGAATGGGGAATCTGGATGATAAATGTGCCAATGACAGTAAAGCAATCGATCTCAACCATGTTCCAAATTTGACTCCAACGGTGCTCATCCCATATCACCTTCACTGTTGCCACATCACACAGCCAACCATTCTATTTAGCACTCCAAATTTCAGACCAGTATATTATCATGTCTTCTTCAGAGCTCATTCCCATGTAATGCTACAACACTCAGGACACACACATCCAGGCAGAACCATTAACACATCATTATCTTTGTTGGATTGGACAATGCCAGCAATGTCTAAAGTCTACGAAACATGTCACGTGCATCCTTAGAGTATATATAGCTTCCATACCTCCAAATTTCCCCTTGCATCCTTCTCACCTAACTCACGCTCGATAGCCATAAAGGCTTCGAGCCTCCACTTTTTTGTCACAGGCCTTTGCAAATGCCAAGGTGGCACTCTGAAGTGGCAACACCTTTCACCACACAGTTCCATCATTTCAAATCGACAACTCATCAACGATGGCACCTGCTGGCCCCAATGGGCCAACCTCTCGCTCGAGAGAGAAGCAACCTAGCCAGCCTCCTGCTAATACCACGGTCTCTCCATTGCCTCAGGAACAGAGATCTGGGCCTTTCCCACCATTCGCACCAACCCCAACCAATGACCAGTGTATCACCTCACTGGAGAATTCCCTTGCACAGCTGCTCTCCATCATGCAGCAAGTACAGCAGGCCCAGCAGTCATCGCAACCCCCATCTCCACCCCACCAGGGACAAGCATTGCCACAACCACCCATGCCACCCTCCTAGCAGCTTCCCCTGCCATCAACCAGTACAATTGCTCAACCTCCGCCCAATCCAATCCCAGGACTCCCCTTTGTGCCCCCAATTTCCTTAAACCCTGCCTCAGGTATGTCCCTGGATCACTCTTTTCCCCACATTGAGCCTGTGCTGTGGCTGGCAATTGCAAAGCATGAGTTCCACCCCAGCCACCTATATAAATTGGATGCCACAGTAAAGGAATGACCAAAACCTAAAATTTTCGAGATTTCCAATGACAGTCAATTCACCCAACATGAGCACGAGGCCTCCCCAAAGGATTATCCCTCCTTCCATGCTCTTTATGAGCCACTCGTCTTCTACTTCAAAATCCTTCAATATTTTATAATTTCATCTGGGAATCTTCCTGCCATTCACCAGGTTGTACTCAGATGCTCGGAATACCTGCATATCCTTTATCAAATCTATTCACGCTACGAGTGGTCTGCAGTCTTGCAGTATCACTTCATGTTTCACAATCATCATCTTGCGGAGATGCGAGAAGGGGGCTACTCTGGATGGCATACAATGGATCCTGAATTGGCATCCCTCTACCTCTATAGGAACCCAAAGAACTCACCGGGTAAAGGTATTACAAACTCAGGTCCATCGTCGTCAAATGCGAAGCAAATATACTTTGCATTCCAATCGGGCAAATGTAATTCCCCCTGCAGCCATGGTCGCATCCACAAATGCAAGAATTGTGGGAGCTCTGAACATAGACAATCATCCTGTACCGAGAAGGCAAAAGTGCCATCTTAGGGCACCGGCAGGATGAGCAAACTACCTTCAATCATGTCTACCACTCGTCCTTGCCTACAAGACACCCATCCCCAGTCCCATCCCCGTCCTAGCTCTCTAATTCCTGTCCCCAATATATTAACTTATTCCAAGTTATTCCCTCCTGGTCCTCCTCCTCCTCCTCCTAATAGTGACCCTCACTGTAATGCTGTCACTGCTTCAACAGTGGACCTCCCTCACATAACATGTACCCTAGTTAAAGATGCATGGCAATTCTATCTCGCTGAGTACCCTGATCATTGCTTTGTCAATTCCCTACTGCACATAATGGAGTATGGTGCAAATATCGGTTTTTCTGGCACGCATTGTGAGCAAAACTGTTGCAACCTTAAAAGTGCTATTGCCTTTCCTGATTCAGTATCAAATGCGATAAACACACTTACTACTAGCAACCATGCTGCCAGGTCCTTTCCAGCCCCACCCCTTTTGAATTTTCGATGTTCCCCCCTCGGCTCTATATCACATCCCAGAAAACCATGGAAGCGTTGGCTTATCCATCATCTCTCCTAGCCACATGGCTCTTCAGTCAATGATGGCATCCCTGATGCCGAGGGTCACATCCGCTACAAAGCCTTTAGTCAGGCTGTGTCAACTATTGCTGCCTTGGGGAGAGGCACACTTTTGGCAAAGCTCGACCTTAAGGAGGCCTTCCACCATATCCCTGTTCACCCAGCTGACTGGCAGCTCTTGGGCTTTCATTGACGAGAGTCCTTCTACTATAGCATTGTGCTATCATTCGGGCTCAAATCTGTGCCATATATTTTTAACCTCTTTGCAGAAGCACTTCACTGGATCATCTAGCGCCATATTCCTGGCCATATTAAACACTACCTGGATGACTTTCTGCCAATATTCACACCCTCTACCCCACATGCATTAGCAAATAGTGCTATCAATTGGATTCAGGCACTGGGTAGCCAGCTAGGCCTATGCTTCCAAGATGAGAAAACTATCCACCCCTCAACTCAGGTAGAGTTCCTTGGGCTTGAGTTGGATACCTTGGCTATGGAGGCTTGGCTCCCTGATGACAAACTTTACTACCTCCATGACCTCCTCCTCAAGTGGTTGCCCCACCATCACTGTTCCTGCATGAATTGCAACAGCTGATAGGCTTCCTACAGTTCTGTTCTCAGGTAGTTCCTCATTCTCAGGCATTCCTCCACCATCTCATCAACTTCTCAATGGAATTTTCATCCCAGCATTCTGTTCTCTACCTGCCAGCCTATGCACACATCTAAATTCGCTGGTGGCACACATATGCCTTGAAATGGAATGGTATACACCTTATTGCCTCATCCCATGAGACAGTCCACATCTATACCGATGCCAGTAGAAAGAAAGGAATAGGTGGGATATTTAGGAACGAATGGTTCGCCGCCCGAATACCAAGGTGCTTTCACAGAACGAAACATACAGTTTAAAGAAATCTATGCTGTTCTTCAAGCAATCCTCTGCTGGGGCCACCACTGGAAGCACAAACACATTGTTTTTCATGTAGATAACCAGGTTGATGTCTGGGCAATCAAGAATGACACAAACCGATCCTTGCATGTAATGATGAACTTGTGGATGATTGTCATGCTAGCAGCACAGCTTGAGTTTTCTTATGTCTCTTCTTAGCTTTCTTCATCTGACAATTCTCTTGCTGACTTTGCTTCTCGCTTTATATATATGCAACTATTTGTCCATGCCCCCTACTTAAACCTCCAGCCTACCTTGCCCCCCCCCGACCATTGGTATCAAACGCACTCTCACATCTCATGACTTGTTGCATTTTGGCTGTGGCATGGCCTTGCTTCCAGCACCTGGTCTTCCTACAGCACCGGTCAGCGGTCCTTTTTCGAGTTCATTATCAGCTGTCCAGACCGTCACCCCTCCGGATTCTTCCTTCCCACAACCAAAATCGCCCTCCTTGAATAGGTTGCCTTCCTTGGGTCTCGCTCCCTCCAACCCAAAACAATCAAGGCATATATCACGCACATCTGCTCCGTGCACATCAACAATGACTTGCCCTTCGAGGCATGCAAGTCCCCATTGCTCCAGTGAATGGTATGCAACATTAAAAGGTACATGGGTGAAAAAGACAGGAGGCCAAAAATGCCAATTACATTTGACATCCTTCGCCAGATCATCTCCCTCCATCTATCACCATCGAGCATTGGCGACCTCAACTACACTTCTGCCATCCACCTTGCAGTGCCCACATTCTTGTGTTGTGGGGAATTCACAGTGCGTAGTATCAAATCATTCGACCCATCTGCACACCTTACCCAGAGTTGCCTGCACTTCGAGCCTTCATTCAAAGCCCCCAATTACATGATCCTCTCTATCCCCTCCTCCAAATCTGACCCCTTCTGGAAAGGGGTCTCACTCTATATTTCAGCTGCCCCTGGTACCTCTACATTCCCTGTCACTAGCCTCAAAATCCTCTACATCTGTGACCCGCATCCACCTGAATCACCTCTGTTCATGGGGGCAGGATGGTGCACTGCTCCTCTATGCAAACCTTCTCAAGCAACTTCATGATGATCTCGCTCGGATTGGACTCAACCCAAGCACATTTGCCGGTCACAGTTTTAGAAGGGGTGGTGCCTCCTCTGCAGCTGCAGTGGGTTTGAATGAATTTGAGCTACAACAATTAGGGCACTGGTGCAGCGATGCTTACAAGCTCTATATCGAACCTAACAAAGACCGCCTACTCTCCCTTTCAGCATGCCTGCATTGGGCCATTCCCAAAGCTCAGCCTCCTGAGCCTCCATCTCTCCACCTCACTCCTCAGTTGGCTTGAGCCTGGCCCACTTTTGGGTTGTGAAAAAGAGCACCAGCATACAATCGTATTGTTTACCCATCCACTACGGTCGAGTAAGCATAGATGGATTGGACAATGCCAGCAATGTTAAAAGTCTACAAAATGAGTCACGTACATCCTTAGAGTATATATAGCTTCCATACCTCCAAATTTCCCCTTGCATCCTTCTCACCTAACTCACGCTCGATAAGTAATTGATTCCCATTGATATAGTATGTGTCCTTCTCACCTAACTGTCAAGTACACGTACCGAGGATCCGGTAACTCGGCATTACCAACCAGACACTTCATTAGTAACTGTGTACAAGTCACTAGATGAGTTGTTCTTGGCTCGACACACATATTAGTCGCATTCCTCACTCCCATCCCATGCCTACTCCCCACCCCTCGGTCCACCTCACCTTGGGACTTCCTGCCCTTGTGTTATCCTCGGTTACAGCCCTTGTTTTATAGTCAGGCACTTCCTATTGTCCTATCCTCGGCCACATTCTTATTATCCTATCCTTTATTGTTCTATGCCCATTTACATTCCTTCATTCTAATTTTACTCATTTTGGACAATAACTGCATGCTCTGCATACCTTGTTGTTCCACATTCCTTATTCCACATGTTGCTTCTTAACCTATATAAGTAGGACATGCATGTACATATTTCCTCATTCTGGGTATCAACTAGGCTTAGGCCCTTCTACCTTCTTCCCCTCTGTTAAAGTCCTCGACTTGGGCCGGCATCACCAGCATCCTCCTGAGTACCTGTCTGTTGCAAATCGGTGGCACGCACAGCAAGTAGGGCACAATGCATGAGTACGTTGAAGCCAATGCCACTACTCTTGGCCTGCAGGACTTGGCCATAGTCCACCTGACCTTTCGACAGCACCCCTCGGCAGTACCGAAGTCCGTCAGTAACCGAAGCTTGACACTAACTCATGCTCCATAGCCATAAAGGCTTAGAGCCTCCACTTTTTTGTCACACCCTCCCTGACCACTTCCCTATTTTCCTGAATTTTGTTTGTATCTATGCTTGCGCCGGCTTGAGCCTGGCCCACTTTTGGGTTGTGCAAAAGAGCACCGGCATCACAATTGTATTGTTTACCCATCTGCTACAATCAAGTAAGCGTAGAGTACCTCCTCCAGCACATTTCTCACTCAGAAGAAGATCCCATCCAATCTACACTCAGTCATATGTGATAGGAGATGCAGTCTATTTCCCAGAAAGCTAAGAACCATACATATTTCTTGGAATGATGTCTAGACCAGCATATCATGATAGGAGTAGAGTGGAATATGAGGCAGAGTTCAGGGAACCATCCCATCCTGATTACCCCACCCACTCCATTCAGCTCACTCTTAAATACAGAATGAGAGTGTATGACCATGTACCCATTAGTCCTCCTACTCCCAGACCCCTATCCTTGGATTGGATACTGGAGAAATTGTAGAAGATATGTTGCCTGTGACCTGGAAATACTCCGAGATAACTCAGTCCCCTGACTTATCCTAAGGCCCCTCAGGAGTAGTAGACAAGGTTGTTAGATGTTTATTAGTGGACTTCCTCAATGTTTCTTTTATATGTCTCCCCTTTTCTTGGAATGACTCAGACCTGTTTCCTATTCTGTTAGTCTTTTCTCATTGTTATTTATCATCCTTACCTTTTTGGTTAGTCTCCCCCTATTATAGCCCCTAGCCCCTATTCATGCAGCCTCGATGCTGTACTATTTCTCCAGAGTTTCTCTATAGTTTCCTCTTTTGTATACTTTGTTCTCATGCTTTGTCATTCAACTGACATAGCCAACCTCTCGTATTGTTTCATATCATTGCTTGGTTTTTGTATATAAAGGCCTCTGGCTCACCTCTGTAATAACAAGTTCACAAGTTAAAGTCCTAAGTCAAGTCCGCAAGTCCAAGTCAAGATTAGTCTAGAAATGTCTAGACTATTGTACTCAAGTCCAGTTACATGCTGTATTGTGGCCTCATAAGTCAAAGAGCTTAATCCAGCTGTGCCAAATGACTACGCTATATCCCACCAGAGAAAAGGACTGGTGCATGTAGGCTTTTAGGTATTAATTACCTAGAGCAACTCTACACCAAGTTGAGACTCACATACCAAGTGACTTGTATGTGGCTTGGTCACTTGCATGTGGAATTAGACTGATCACTTGGTTAGCACTGCTAAGTGAACCGATACTTGATATGTGTACTTGACAACCACACGCATATGTAGAAGCAGCAGCTTGAGACACAGCAGCCTATATGCTAGGTGCCCACTGAGAGAGATAGACACAAGGGATGAATAGGCTCAGACACACCTGGAGTAGGGTAGGACTCCTGAGAATAAGGGAAGAGGTTTGCCGGGATGTCCAAACGAATTTGGGGTGGGATTTTCACATAGGTCTGTCCTAGTCCAAACATTTTCCCGTCCACCCACACCTATGTCTGGTGGGTGTCCGAACTTCTATGAGCTCTGCCAATGTTTTCCATCCTGGTTGCGAGTACTTGAAAAGGTGAACAGAGGGAGTCGGCGACTGGTGCCCTGGTGCCATTATGATAGGTACATACATGAGTTATAATATGATAAAAGTAATATTAGGAATTGGCCCATGGCCAGAAAATATTCAGTCATGACACAAACCCCCAAATGTCTACCCAACTCTCAAAAAAATTCTGGTTGACCATGAAAGGCCAACCTCTGCTTGTGATGGTCAGAATCATGGCCAACCGAGAATAGAAAATCCTAAAGGAATTTGAACACATCATACCTTCTGGAGATATATCAATTTCCTCTCTTCTCAATACCCATCTCCTTCACAAAGGGAGGAAAAAAAGGTGTTTGAGGTATGTGTGACTCTTGCATGCTCTTGCCTCTAGTTTGGACAACTTGTATTGTATTGTCTTTACATGGAACTATATGTAGAAACCAGATAGAGAGAGAGGCCCAGGCAGATTTTTCTATTTTTTTTTCTTTCTGTCCAAACAAATTTGGCCCCTTTGGGATAGGTCTGTCTGGGTCCGAACCTTTTTCCCTTGGCCCTCAAATTCTGTGTCCAAATTTTTTGCCATTCGAGCTCATTCAAGCCTGGCAAACCTCCTCCCTTATTTTCAGGGGTCCTAGTAGGGTCTATGGGGTGGAAATAGGTTGTAGGACATGTAGAGACAGAGAGGTGTACCACTCACAGGCTGGGAAGCAGAAGAGGACATATCTGGGGCACATATACAGTATACAGGTGACAGGCACTTACCAGTAGAGAAATGGGGCACAATATCAATACAGGAGTTGAGGGCACTGTGAGAAGCACAGAGGAGCATTTTTACATTCAGTTGAACCACACGAACAGGGCAGACAGAAATAGATTGGAGACATGGTGACCCACATCAGGTTGACTGCATGTGAATGCTATCTCAGGGCAGTTATGCAGGAGATTATATTCTGGACTCGAATTATCTATAAGAGACAGATAGATAATAAAAAACTAGTCTCACACTCAAACACTGTTTATCATTGTCATCAATGAGGTCTAGATTGTTTGTTCATTATATCGGGCTACTACCTTTATCATCATCACTTATGTTCCCAGATAGAACAGGAACATATCATTGAGTGTATTACAAACTACCTACAAGTTTACTCATATTTCTCCATAGATACCATCATTGCCAGGCAGTCACTCAGCCCCTTGTATACTCACAAGTACCATCATGTGATCACATATGACATCAAGCCATATTGGGCTAGTTCTATCAGGGCAATACAAAAGTTGTCCAGGCATACTGGAATAATCCCTGATATGTATCAAAGAAGACTCATGCTGGTATCACACACTGATCATACCAGAGTCATTCACAAGCAACTGTAACATAGTCATGCACCCCCCGTAGCCACCTCTCTGGGTCAGTGCTTAGTCAAACTCAAAATCTTTGCATCGCATGGTGGGCTGCCTACAATAAAATACAATAAAAACAAAAACAAATTAGATAGATATAGAACAAATATATTATCTAAATAACCCTTCTCCCATAGTCACCTGGGATATTTGCCTAGATATTTACCATTGATAGAGGAGCTGTCTCCTGGAGATCTAAGAAGCAGCTTATAGTGATGCTGTCTACAATGGAAGCTGAGTAAATTACAGTCACTCATGTGATAAAGGAAGCACTATAGATTCAAATGTTAGTCTCTGAAATCAACCAGCCATTGCTGCAGTCACTCATCCCCTACTGCAACAACCAATTGGCTATATCTGTATCCAAGAATGATCAATTTCATGCTCAGATGAAACATATAGATATATGTTACCATTTCATCTGAGACATGGCCAGACATGGCCTGATATCTATCCATTATGCCCCAAGTTCAGACATGGTAGCAGATATGCTGACAAAGGCATTGCCTACCCCACAACTGATGTATTTGTGTCATTCCATTCAATTACGTTTAGCTTAAGAGGGAGTGTTGGAGCATGTGACTAGTAAGTATGAATGCATGTGATCCATTGCTAATAATGAGTTGTATGCATGACATGTAACACCTCAGTGAACCACTGCTTTACTGAGGTGAGTACAGGTCCTTCATTCCAGTATCACACAACTGACTATAGAGTAGTGTTTTTCTAGGTACTTATTAATACTTCACTGAGCTTTGTTATATTTCCATTATCTTTTCAATTCCATTGACCTCCAAATATGGTTTCAGCACAGTAGCTTTCCATTCTACATGAATCCAAAGACCTTTTGCACCAAGGGCTCTTTGTATATGAGGTTCATAGTCAGACCAAATGCTTCTGTCATCATAGAGCTTTGGTACTGATAGGGATGCAAATTCAGAGTTGGATGACATTGTGATAGTAGACATGGTTTGCCAAGGTTGGCCAGGGCCCATAACCAGTTGAACTAACTGTGCAGACCAAGCTAAGTTAAACAAGGCTCAGCTTCTGGTAAGAAGTTTTTGTATTACAGCAGTAGTCTTTACCCAAGTTAAACAACTGTAATGTGTTAGAACTGGGTATGCAAGAATCACTGGGTACTCACGGCTCAGCTCCTGGTAAAGAAGTTGAGCCATGATCCTGTGTTAAAAATGAAGATACTAGCAAATCGGAGTCCGAATGTCTCGGTTGTTCCCACCAAGTCCCACAGCCTGGACTATACACGAAATACTTCAACAGCGATTGCCTAGTGTGATACTCAAGCTTCATATCGCAGGAGGTCCAGTGCTCCAAATATGAAAGCAATGATGGTTTGTCTAGTCAGGATATCAATGATGAAAGTGAGCACCAAAGTGCTGATAGGGAAGATATCAAGTATGATAGGCTGGTTTATAGTGATCAGAACTAACTAGTTTTATACATTTTGGTTGGAGGGTATGTTTTCTAACTAAAATCAATGAAATGATGGAAAAACTGCATGTGAACAAGCAAAAGAAGAGCACCATGATGGTGACTGTATATTGGGGTAGAACGACTTGTAATCAGTTTTGGATTTATATAGAAGTATTTTCACCGCTGGTTTCGCTTATGGACACCTATCTTTAGACCCCCCTTCATATAGATAACGTCCGGATTTGTTAGGCAGCTCTTGGGTGGTGCATATATGTGCCTGTTACTATATCATTTTGGTACCTTGTCATACGTTGGGTAATTGAGTATTTTCTTTTGCTTTTATTCTATCTTTGTTTTTTTTTCTCCTGCATACCAATGTACCTGTCCTGTTCCTGTCCAGTGACAAGGCAACCGGTATTCGGCCCGGCCATACGGGCACTTGCCCAACTAATCTCGGGCTGTGAACATATTATGTACCATAGCTAGTGGAGAAATCGAGTAAGAGAGTGTGAGTCAACCGTTGCTATGTGTCTAATGATCTTCCTTGGCTCTAATGCCATTTTTCTTCTATTTTTCACAAGTATATCTACTTGTCCCCTGTTTCTATCAGTCCCTCTCTTGTCCAACTTTCCTTATGTATGTATCCTTCCCTTCCATTATAACAACAAGGTGTCTGCCCCAAAAACCAATGTCATCTGTTCCTGGCAGAAAGAGGCTTTCGTGGAGAAATCTGCAACAACATATGACCACCAACCAGGGTATCAGACGTCTGGCGTCCCATATTGTTCTCCACCATGTTGAGAAGCAAACGAGTGCCCATGATGCATGGAATGGTAAACTCCCAACTTGGAAACAATATTTCTGTCAGGAATGCCTTCTGAAAAATCATAACCTGACACACCTAATGCCAACTAATAAAAGGTTGCGAGAGGCATAGATAAAAATCAAGGC
>QLPG01008447.1:0-13677 GCA_003314385.1 Gomphus sp. MG54 | reverse complement strand
CGGAAGGCTGAGGAAACCCTGAAACTAGCAGGGATCCACAGGGTGGTGGGGGAGGATCGGAAAGTGGAGGAAAGGAGGGTTTATTGGGTGAGCCCAATCCTGCTGGACCCAATCTGGATTTGGAGGATCCTACGTGGTTTGGTATATAAGGAGTGAAAATGTTTGTTCATGGCTCAGCCTGTAGTCTTGTTCTGGAGTCATGAGTGTCGTAAAGGTCATTATCTATGAAATGGTCGGGGGGTCATGTTGGTCAAGGTTTCCTGAATGGAAACTTTCGGAGGGTCGGATTGAGCACTGAGTCGAAATCAATGCCAGGTTCTCGGGGGGTCATAGTTGTTTCTAAGAAACGGGTCAAATTCTACGGTGTAAGTTTTCTGTCTTTTCCGAGTTTTGGACAAGGGGTCCGTGGTAGCCCTGCTGCCACTGGATGGGGTCACAGGTTGGCCTGGGTTGGCCATCATATTGCCCATATTGGGGGCCAAATACGTGTTCATGGGGGTCTCAGGGTCGTGATGATTAAGAGTGTGAGTACGAATATACTGTTAAATCTGCATGTCGGGGGCTTAGCTAGGTGCCTCTAAGTTTATTCCGATGATTCCGAGAGGTTTCCGGAAGTCCTCGTTTCCTGAATGTTCGGAAACCGGAGGTCAGTTTGGATGGAAAGTGCGAGGGAGACTAAGTTGATATTCGTACTAGCGAACAGTCTAGTCGACTGGGAGACTATATACATGCGAGTGTCCTTGTATTATCTTTGACGGTCATAAAACAAGGAGGAAAGGGAGTATAAGGGGTCAATATAAAGGAGAACAAGGAAGTAAGGTACGCGATGGTCCTGCACATCAGTTATCAAAGTATCGGAACCTTGGCTTCGGAGTCTTCGGAGGTTCAGAAACGCAGAACCTCGGAATATGTCGGACATCCGGAAATCGGTTTATTCGGTCTTTGAGCAATTGGAAAAGTCCCGGAAAAGGTGTGGGTGGTTGTGGGGGTTGGTATGGGTTTAGTGAGAGTACGGGCCATAACAATGACAATTGGCTCACCCCCACAGTAAATCAATGAAGGGAGCACGAAGCCTCTGGTACCCCACCCCTTCTCATTGCTTATACCTCGCCGACAATAGAACTATAGCGTCTCGCCTCCCCCTTCGAGCAAGAACCACGCATCGAAGAGGTGGTCGATGATGAAATCGAATACGCAGATTATGATAATGACGATCAAGAACCCCATCCGGCAGAGGACGAACCTGGTTCAGTACACTATGACACAGATGCTGAAACCGAGGAACAGCCTCAGCACCCCTGGCAGGTGAACATGCCTGAACCTCCCCGTACTCCAACAGCCGCACCCCGTCAGCCCATGGCCACACTTCTGAAATCTGTGGCCGCACCCCCTCCGTCCGTGGCTATACTGCCGCAGGCCAGGCAAGCTCCCCGAGCCCGACCAGCCCCACAGCCCAGGCAAGCTGGGCCACTTCCTAGGGCCAGGGCTTCCATGAACCCGGCCAACAATCAAGACCTTCTGAATGCCATTCTTTAACTCGGCAGGACCACTTGGAACCACCAACAAGACGGTCAAGCTGCCAGAATCTGAGAACCAGAACCGTTCGATGGAAGCGACCCAAAGAAGTTAAAGGGTTTTATCTTCCTTTGCAGAATGAATTTCCGCACCCGGCCTAACTTGTTCCCCAACAATAGGCAAAAAGTCAATTACATGGTCTCCTACCTGAAGGGAACGGCTCTGGAATGTTTCGAGCCCTACCTGACGGTAATCCCAATACGGAACCCCGTTGGACCAGCAACCTGGAGCTTTTTATCAACGAATTACAGATCAACTTCGGCTCTTGGGACGAAAGAGCCGATGCTGAGATGGCCCTTGAAAAGCTAACTATGCAGGACAACCACAAAGCCACTCGGTTCTTTGTGGAATTTTACAGGCTCGCAGCTTTTGTCGACTACAACGACAACACCTTCCTCCACAAGGCATACACGGCACTGCCAAAGTGCATCAAAGATGGTCTCATCCATTTCGACAAACCCCGCACACTCGACAAACTCCGAAATCGTGTTCAAAGGATCGACATGAGGTATTGGGAACGAAAAGCTGAACAGTCTGCGGAGGGCAGCAATGAGCCGAAAAAAGATATCAGATCGGACAAGCCTGGCAACAGATCCACCTCGGACAACTGCCAGCAACATAACAGTAACAATAACAGCAGCAAGGATACGTCCAAGAAGAAGGACGGGAAAACGCCCAACCCACCCAAGTATACCAAAACCCTTGGAAAGGATGGCAAACTTCTACCGACCGAACGTCAAAGACGCATGGACCACAACCTGTGTCTCCTCTGTGCCGCCAGTGATCACAAAGTCGCCGAATGCCCAAAGGCAACCAAAGCCCATACGACCACCACTTCCGACTCCATCTCACAGGCATCCGATGCCTTGGACGTCAATGCTGAGGACTCAGCAATGGCGACCGAAGACTAGTCCGCCATCCGCCAGCCTCTGAGCACACCGAGAGTTGCATTGACTCGGTAGATGCTAGTAGTGAGGTGTAGATCAATGCTCCTATGCCCCCAAATTTTCGTTTAAATTTCTCAGTCATTACCCATTCATAGTTACATCCTTATATTATTCTGCCTTAGAATTCGATTGATCCGGTACTGCTACATTCGGTTGTTACTGAATACAAAGACATGTCACTAGATCCTCCGATAGGACAACCAGTCCACTCATCCGTTATCATGTCACTAGATCCGTCAGTCGGCAATATTCGGTCACAACTCGCTCACCCACTATAATCCGTTGATTAACAGGGTATTGGGCAGTATTAGGCTCCGTCATGCCACTAATGCCTTTAGGTGCATCCGATGGCCTCGGTCCAGTCGGCACATGCCACTGCTCCAAAAGCCTCACCCAGGATCCTGCTCTGTTGCCGGAAACTCCGCCAAAGGGTTTCTAGCTCAGGCCTCTTGGTCAGCAGCACCATTCGGCACATTTGGCCAAGGTCTTCTCTGTCCATCATCCATTCCTGTTTATCCGATTCACATAATCGCATCATATGCTTATACCTTGTAGACGATGGGACATCTACCTAGACAGGGGGGGTGGCAACCAAGCAATGCTACGCTATGCACCTCCCCTCCCGAAAACATCCCCCTCCCGGAAACCCCTTCCATTCACTCTTCATCTCGACCTTAATTCCCACCCATCCCGACATGCTATTCCCGATGCCATTAATCCCTCCATCCAACCCAACCGAATCTGCCGAAACAAACTCCAGCACATTCACTTGTTTTCTTCTGCTCACATACTTCTATCTCCCTCCTTATCCTTTCTTTAAAAAAAAGAAAAATAATAATTCTATTACCAGTCATCCTTCAAAGTCTTATCTATCACCATCTCCTCATCCTGTTCCTTATCCTCCCCCTTATCCTCTTCCCCATCATCATCCTTCAACTGGTCTTCTCCCATACTCCCACTCCCACCTGACTCTTCCGGGACTCTCATATGGCCTGGGATTCCCAAACTGCCACACCAATCCTCACCCGTCAAAGCCATAGCGCGACTTATGCACTCAGCAGCCTCCGCCATCCGGAGGAAAACTCAGGTCATAGCTGCCTGCCCCTGCAGGATGTCTTCCCAGATCTCAACGATACGCCGGGACCCTAACTCTGTCGGCTGCAGGACATCCACAGTCATCAATCGACCACTCGGCCTCAGTCCCATCGGCCGCTCGCTTGACTGTATCGTGATGGCCCTTCTTGGCCTCTTCATCAGCCGCTCCTCTCGTTCCATTTCTGTTTCATCCTGCTCGCTCTGTTCTTCCTCACTCTTCCTCTCCGACTCCACCTCTTCCCGACTCTTGACCTTGCACTGCCGAGGCACCGCCAGGCTGCACTTCACATGATGGGCATTGCCCCTATGTTCCTCACCTGACAATTCTCCTCGCATTCCTTGCAATGATCGCAAGGAGGATGAAGAGATGGCAACCATCCTCGGGTCAGCCTTTTCTTGGGCTAATAAAGGGAAGAAATCAAAAATAATAATAATAATAATAAAAAATTCCCCACATACCTTACCCCTCACCAGCACTCTCCTCACGTTTGTTTTCTTAGTAGACTCTGCTCCCATACTCCTACCCCTCTTATGGAGCGAAGACCCCGGTCTTCCCAAAACATCGGAAGCCCCCGTGGCGCCAGCATCCTCACTTTCAGGAACCTCACCCTGTTCCCCCACATTTAGAGGAGGTCCTGTCCCAGTTGCATCCTCGAGGCCCTGGTCCCCCACCTGTTTTGCCAACCCCTCCTGATCCTTCTCGGCTGCTCCAGCAGTAGCATCGGCCACTCTACTATCAGTCCCTTCCTTCTCTCCCATTGATTTAGCAGCCGCTTTTGCTGCATCCTCACCCTCCTTTTTCTTGGCCTTGGCCTCAGCAATTTGGGCGGCCTCAGCCTCTCGCTTCCGCTGCCTCTCCAACCTGTTCCTTTCTATTTCAGCTTTCTGCGCATTTTCCTCATCCGTTTCATAACCCATCTTGTTGCGGTAGACAGTGATGAGGTACGCGTGTTGATGGAAGCGAGGATCACATTCCAGCGCCAAATCCCAAACCTTTGTGACGTCACAATAAGGCGTCAGAGCCGCATATTCAACTCCCGCTCCCCGGCTTCATAGGTTCAGCCGCTAAGGGGGGGATACTGTCAAGACCTTGATACTGAGCTCTGGTACACTCGGTAATACCGACCGACCACCCATCCTCCACCCATATTATTCTCACTATCACATGGGCTCGGCTTGGTATATCTGGTACACTGTCTAGGCTTCTTCTTCTATCCTATCTGTCTCGTCTTTCACTATCCTTCCATCCCTTCACCCGTTCCCCCTGAACAACATGACGGCCACTCATTATCCTGGCCACTGCCTATTGTTTTATCTTCGGTCATCCTCTATTGTTCTATTCTCGCCCACTGCTTCATTATCTTATTCTCAGCCATACTCCATTATTCTAATCCCGCTTACATTCCTTATTCTATTTCTGATCACTGTGGACAATGCTGTAAGGGCAACCCTCTTACAGCCCCGAGGTATATCTCAGAGGCGAGCTAAGCAGGGGGAATCCAAAGAGGAAAGTCTAAGGATCCTGCTGCTGGTGAGCCCCTTTTATACCCTTTATATGGGTGGTCTGTGCACTAGCTTACAAATTAATACATCAGAGTTTGTAGAGCCAATCTCCCGGTACTAAGTCCGAGGCTCGGGTATTTGCTCCGAGTTCTAGTCATCATGTATTAAGACCTTTTCTGTCTCCACTCGGTGGTTTCTGGGCCTCTTAGCCTCGGAGTTGGTCGGAGTTTAAAGAGGGTCGTCCCCTGACATCACCCCCCCTTCTAGAGTGTCGTGTCCTCGTGGCATGGAATAATAGGGATTCAAAGGCCATTGTTCGGATTCTCCGAGGTGCTCCTGGGTGTTGTAGGTAGAACTCTTGAATTTTAGTGGGCGCATTCATGTCCTCTTCCTTCACCCATGTATTTTCCTCGTATCCATACCCCTGCCATTTGACTAAGAAGTAGAGCCCTCCTCGCATCAAGCGACTATCCAACACTCTTTCTACCTCATAATGTTCCTCTCCTTCTATTAGTTCCGGTGGTGGAGGTGGTTCAGACTTCCGCCCTTGGATCGGATCTTTGGGGCTAGAAGGAGCTTGACTACATTGAAGACAGGGTGGAGACGAGATAGGGACTGTGGGAGTCGGAGTCTATAGGCATGTCTACCCACTTTTTGTTGAATGGTGTAAGGTCCTAAGTATCGGTGGCTCAGTTTCTGCGAGGGTCGCTTTGTTCAGATGTCCGAGGCATCCAGGTACACTCGGTCTCCTGCTTGGTACTCTGGCGCTGGAGTTCGGCGTTGGTTGTAATATCATGCCATATCGTCTTTTGCTTTTGCCAGTGCCGACTTTGCTTCCTCTAGCGACTGCTCCATTCGCTCTTTGAACTCATTTACCGTCTCCATTTGTGACCTCGGCTGTTGTGGTTCAAAGCCCATTCGCGGGTGTCGTCCCGTGTCTAACATGAAGGGAGTTTGTTGTGTGGCAGAGTGTACGTGGTTATTGTACTGGAATTTGGCCATTGGTAAGAGGTCATCCCAGTCATCCTGTCGTTCGTTGACAAAGACTCAGAGGTATTGTTCTAACTCTTGGTTGACATGTTCCGTCTGTCCGTCTCCTTGTGGGTGGTAGGCTGTTGTTGCTGCAAGCTTGATACCCAGGAGTCGATAGAGTTCGCGGGTGAACTCTGAGATGAACTGAGGACCTTGGTCCGAGACTACTTGTTTTGGAAGTCCATGTAATTTCCATACATGTGTCAAATAGAGTCATGCGGCTCCTAATGCCATGATAGTAGTGTGTGTGGGGAGGAAGTGTGCCCTTTTTCTCACTGAGTTGACTATGTTCATGACTGCATAGTGTCCATGGGCATCCGGCAGTTCTACTATGAAGTCTACGCTGATAACATCCCACCGAGCTTCAGGGATGGGGAGTGGTTCTAATTCTCCCATCGGAGGCTGCCTCTGGATTTTGGTCCATATACATGAGTCACAGGTCTTCACATACTGTCCCACATATCGTGACATCTGGGGCCACCAGTAGTTCCTGGAGATTAGTTCCAGTGTTTTCCATCTTCCCGCATGCCCAGCTATTCTCGTGTCATGGTGCTGGGAAACGATGCATCTCCGAAGGTCTGGATCATTCGGAACGTAGATCTTCCCTCGGAATTGGAGGAGGCCGTCCTGTTCCATCCATTCAGCGGATCGTACCGATTTGGCATGCCCTCGTCGGAGTTCTATGATAGCCTTGGCTACTGGATCTTCTGGGCCTGAGGTCCGAAGCTTTGTTCGTATGTCTAGGAGGATGTCTCTTTCTTCTCCGACTGCCGTAATCCCTTCCAGAGCTCGGATCGTGAACAGCTCCGGTCGGAGGAGAACCATATTTTCATTGTCCTCTGATCCGGATCCATGGTCCGACCTTCTGAAGAGTGCATCTGCTTTGCCCATGCTTCGTCCCAGTCAGTGATGAAGTGTGAAGTTGAATCGAGATAGGAAGAGGGGACCATCGGGCTTGTCTCTGGTTCAGCTTTTTTGAAGTTCGGAAGTATTCCAGATTTTTGTGGTCTGTCCAGACCCTAAACTGGAGTTGCGTCCCTTCTAGAAAATGCTGCCAATCTTCCAGAGCTCGGATGATGGCCAACATCTCTTTGTCATGGATTTCGTAATTTCTTTCCACTGGGCTTAGGCTTTTTGAAAAGAAGGCGATCGGGTGCCACAACCCATCCTCTGGGGATTGTTGTGAGATGGTGGCCCCCGTTGCAAAGTCCGAAGCATCCGCCTCTACTCTATACACTCGGGAGTCATCCGGGAATGTCAGTATCGGTGCTGAGGTGATGAGCTCTTTAATCCTTCGGAGCGCTGCCTCCTCTCTCTCCTCCCACTTCCATGGTTCCCCTTTCTTGGTGAGATCGAAGAGTGGTCGAGCATGAAGGGAGAAGTCCTTGATGAAGTGTCGGTAGAAATTTGCAAATCCGAGGAACGACTGGACTTCCTTCCGATTCTTTGGAGTTGGCCATTCCGTTACCCCTCGGACTTTGACAGGATCCATCTCCACCTTTCCTTTGGATATGATGAGTCCTAGATACTCGATCCAAGTTTTTTCGAACTTGCACTTTTCCTTTCGGAGATAAAGCTTCTGTTCTCGGAGTCATTCCAACACCTGGCGTGTGATCTTTCGGTGTTCGGTCAAGGTCCGAGAATAGATGAGGATATCGTCAATGTATACACAAACAAGCCCTGCTAAGATAAGGTCTTGAAAAATGTCATTCATCATTGTTTGAAAAGTGGCTGGGCTGTTCGTGAGGCCGAAGAACATCACCAGTGGCTCAAACAGTCCTCGGTTTGTTTGAAAGGCAGCCTTCCACTCATCCCCTTCCTTTATTTGGACATTGTTGTACCCCCATCGGACATCCAATTTTGTGAAATATTTGGCTCCTCTGAGCTGATTCACTAATTCTGGAATGAGAGGGAGTGGGTACCAGTTTTTTACTGTCATTGCGTTCAATTTTTGGTAGTCTTAGATGAGCCGGAGAGATCCTTCTTTCTTTTTGATAAAGAAGACCGGAGATGCCATTGGAGATTTGGAAGGTCGGATTCGTCCAGTCCGAAGGTTTTCTTGAATGAAGGCATCCAGTTCGGTCTGTTCTAATGGGGACATGGGATACACCTTGCAGTTGGCCGGACTGGACTCTAATTCGAGCTCAATGGCATGGTCCCAAATCTTCCTATCTGGAAGCTCAGCGAAGGATTCTTTGGCAAAGATGCTTTCGAAATCTCGGAGATATTCGGGGATTTCCGCCTCTACTCGGACGTTTTTGTAATGAGCCTCTGCCAACCTCTGGGAGGTAGTCTGTGCAACTTGGACATGTTCTTCTTCCGGCGGGAGCATCACACACATTACTCTGTCCCCAGGTCCAAGCTCATCCAGCGGATCTTTTTCTTCCTCACTCCCCCCACTTGCTTCCGCACTTTCTTCCTCTGGACCATCCTCTTCTAGGAGCTTCGGAAATGGGCCGATTCTACACTCTCAGATCTGCTTTTTCAACACTCGTTCCTTCCTCCGTTTGTCTCGTATTTTGGTTTGGCAGGTGAGACATTTTGCCGGGCACCGGCTCATTTTAACAGTCCAGGTTTGCCAGTCAATCTCGGGGTTATGTTCTTCCAGCCAGGTAAAACCCAGGATAAGGTCTTGTTTTCCCAAGCTGGTGACCGCAAATGTGGTATGTTCCGTATGTCCATCTACTCGGAGGATCACATCGACGACTTCCCTGATGGCTCCGGCTTTGTTCGGGGATCCATCCACATTGTAGACCGGAATGGGTCTCTGTAATTTTTGAGTGGTGAGACGGTGTAGCTCTACATATCCTCGGTCCATGAATTGTCCAGTGGCCCCACAATCCACAAGAGCGGGTCCTGACCTGACTTCTTCTGTGTCCGTTGTTTGGATCTCCACTTTGATCACTAACGACTTCGGACTTGGGGTGGTGGCCACCACATATCTCTTTGGAAGTCGTTTTTCCCATTTTCGGAGCCGTATCTGAGATTGTTTTGGTGGAGCCTCTGATTTTTGTGTGTCTTTGGATGGCTGCTCTTCTGGAAGGGAAGGTGTAATGGTCACCTCACATTCTTCTTCCAGACAGGAGAACCTATTATGTACAGGCAGCGGGGGCACACGATTCACCCACTGCCGGCTCCAAAACCCTCTTCTTCCTCTTTTTCTTTCCACCCTTCCACTTCCTCGGAGTTTCTTGGTTCTTCCATAAATGCCACTTCTGACATTCCTACAAGGTCTAGAAGTTCCGGAAGTAGTTCCAACTTTTCTTCCATACTCATGGTTCGGATATCAAAGGACAACGGGCAGTCTCGTGCATAGTGTCCAGTTTTTCGGCATCGGTGACAAACTCCTAGGGTGGAACCTTTTGCTCGGGTCCAGTCTACTTCCATCAGGGTCAGAGCTTCTTTTGGCACATTCGGTGGTGGCATGGGAGTCCGTCGGGGTATTTCTGGGAAACGAGGGGATAATACTGGCATCCTCAGAACTCCGGGAACTAATCTGGGAGGCACGCCATTTGATCGGACAGAGGTCCGAAGTTGGCTTTGATGTGCCTCTGTAAATGCTTCATTGGCTTCTTGGTCCCATGCAACCCTTCGTGCTGCTTCATACCATCCTTTGGGGTCGTCAAAACTCGGAGTTCCACTCCCCAGGAGTGCAACCTTCGTCTGTATTCCTGGTTTGAGGCCTCGGCGGAACTTGATTACGATCATCTTGTCATCGTGGTATTCTGCAAGATCCACCAGCTCTGTGAACCGGTCAATGTATTCTTCTACAGAGTCTTTGCCTTGGTACCAACCCATCCCTTCTAGTCGTGTGAGGGCGGAGAGTTGTTCATTCTTCGGACAGAAGTTTCGTATAAAGTCCAACTTGAAGGCTCTCCAGTCCGAGTAGTGTGGATGTCCCGTCCTCTCACTTCAGAGTATTTTGTTTGCAAAGTGGGCCGCTCTGTTGGACTTGAAGTAGGAGAGAGCCCAATGTATCCGAGACTGGCTATTAGGAAACTGATCTCCGCAGATTACGAAGTAGATGTTGCAGGAGTTGAGGAAGGCTCTCCCTTTCTCTCTGTCTCCATCAAAGTCAGATAGGGATGCGGGCCTGACTCTGGAGTTTCCTTGTAAGGCCGCGGTACTCCGAGTGTCCAAAAAACGTGCACTCGGAGTTGGGTCATCTTCTAGATTTTCGGAGTTTAACCCCTGGTGCATTGGGTCATTTAGTTTAGCCATGATTGCCCTAAGGGCTTCATTTATTGCAGCATTTGCCGTTCGGCTTTCCGCCAGCTCTTGCTCTAACCTTTGCAATCGTTCCTTGGCATTCATGTCAAAGGTGAGACTAGTGGGGATACCTGTGGCTATAACTATAGAGGAGGGGGAGTCCGGTGTCAGGTACGTGTAGGAGTTGGTACTCTCCGAGTCGCTTTGGTTGAGTCCAAAACCACCTATGACTGTGTTGTAGCACGGCTCCCGGTCCTTATTGGGGAGACTTTCCTGCTGTAAGGGCAACCCTCTTACAGCCCCGAGGTATATCTTGGAGGCAAGCTAAGCAGGGGGAATCCAAAGTTATTTAATTATCTACTACCTAAATACATGTGGAGTCCTCACCTAAGCAGGGGGAATCCAAAGAGGAAAGTCTTAGGATCCCGCTGCTGGTGAGCCCCTTTTATACCCTTTATATGGGTGGTCTGTGCACTAGCTTACAAATGAGTTTAAAGAGGGTCGTCCCCTGACAAATGCCTCCATGTTGTTTCTTCATACCTTATTGTTTCCATTCCTTACACCACCCTGTTCCACATCTTGCTTCTTAACTATATAAGTAGTGGGATGTATGTAGATAGTTCCTCACTCAGGATATCAAATCGGTTCACACCCCCTTGTCCGTCTCCCATCTCTAAAGTCCTTCGCTCGAGCCGACACCCTTGGTATCCTCACGAGACCTCTTACCATCCAAATTAGTGGCGTGCATGGAACAGCAGGGCACAACGCATGAGCACGTTGAAGCCTAGCCACTCCAGAATGGTTTGCAGGACTTAACCGATATTTCGGCATTACTGAATCCTTACAGTGAGCGGAAGCCTGGGCGATAGTCTATAGGGCTTGTGCGCATATGATGCATCTCGTGCTCATGACGATCAAGAGTGTGAGTATGAATATACTGTTAAATGTTTAGATTTAATAATAGACTTGAAATAAAAATATAATTAAAATAATCTGCATGTCAGGTCCTTAAGGAAATACTTCCAGAAGGGTTCTGTAGGTTTCTGAGGGGTTCTGTGGGGGAGGTCAAGGTTCCAAAGTCAAAGGGGGTCGAGGGTTAGGTTTGCAGATAGACAGAAGGATGGGAAGTAGACAGGAAGTGCCGGGGACTTAGGGTAGTGGTCGATTGTGGTATTGAGTTGATACGACTAGTCGTTTAGGTGTTCAAAGTCAGAGGGACTTGGCTTTAACTTATGTGTTGCACCCTCCTCAATTGTTATATCCGCGATATAACTCTGACATCCTGGACATCCGACATAGGGCGCTACGAAAGAACCCCATTCCAAACCAAGTCCGAACCTACATTGCCACCTCTGAGTCCGACCAGCATCGTTGACCTCAGACCTCAGACATCTTCCGTTTTCGTCAAACAATAGTCTCATTATAACACCAATGTATATTTCTCTTGTACTCCGTTTTCGTTCACCTTATTGTTCTCTTGATCATTCCTAATTAGTTACAATAAGGATCGTATGTATAAATACCTCCAGACTTCTGTACTATACCTTAGTTCAAATATCAACTTGTATTCCCACTCACTCTTGAACTCCGAAAACTTATCTTCTCCGAACCTCTGAAATAAAGGACTGACGATCGAGGAGGGCGCAACATCAAAGTTGAAGCCAAGTCCTTACAACTCCGAACACACAACTCGGACCAACTTACGTCAGCTCGGACCTGACGCGAACTTGGATGCTAATAGTATATTCAAACTCACACTCCTGATCGTCTATGAGACACAGCGAATGAATCAGAGCCATTAAAAGACTTATGGAAGCTTCGGTACGCCGCACATCCCTAACCCCAAACTTATCTGCTGCAGAACCCGATGTCCATATGCCACCAAACCCTCCACCAGCCCCAGACCCACCATCCAAACACTCGTCAAACCCCCTCCTAGAGAACCCAATGCCACCCTCGGACGATGCTCCTGGTGAAGCCAACTTGGCGGAAGCCATCACCATGTTAGCCAAACATCTGTCTGGCTCAAAGAAATCATCAGCTCGGACCAAGATTCGAGACCCCGACCCCTTCGATGGCTCTAATGCCAAAAAACTACAACCGTTCCTGGTGCAGTACACCTTAAACTTTCGAGACCGCCCTGACGCCTTTGACTCCGACAGTGCCAAAGTAACCTATATACTATCATATCTAACTGGCACTGCCTTGGACTACTTCGAACCCGGTCTCTCCTCCGAAGAAGACCCCTACTGGCTTTACGATTATCAGGAATTCGTCTCCAAACTCAAAGCCAACTTCGGCCCCCACGATCCAGAAGGAGAGGCCAAAGCGGACCTCGAAGCCCTCCGAATGCGCGACAACCAACGCATCACAAAGTACGTGGTGGAATTCAACAGGCTCGCCGTTCGCGTTCAGTGGGGAGACTCTGCACTCCGTCCCCAATACTACAATGGCCTACCCAATAGGATCAAAGATGAAATCGCCCGTGTAGGAAAGCCTGACTCCCTACTACAACTACGATGACTGTCTCAGTCGATCGACTCCTGTTACTGGGAAAGGCGCTCCAAAATGTCTCAGGAAGCCTCCACGTCCAAAGCCCCTGAACGTCCATACGACAGGAACAGGGCACCAACAGCTCCGATCGCAAGTACGAGCACCAGACCTCCAAACCCCAACCAGACCCCAAATAAGCCAACCGCGGACATGAGCACAAAACTCGGCAAAGAGGGCAAACTCACGCCTCAAGAACGACAACGCCGTTTCGAGCACAACCTCTGCCTGTTCTGTGGAAGAACCAGCCACGTAGCAAAGGAATGTCCCAAGTCAACCTCCGCTGCCGCCAAAGGACGTGCGACTACTATCGTAGAAAGCACGACCAAGGCAACGATCTCCGAAGTAGAAGATACCTCAGAGTCAAAAAATCTCTAAGCAGCCCTTCGACTCCAGCATCAGTTAGGGGCTGCGCTGAACCCAATGATGCACCAATGGAGATGAGACTCAACGCATCCGCTCTTTCCGGTCCGAACTCCTTGACCATCCATCTCCACCTTGAAACCACATATATCGACACACTAATAGACTCAGGATCAACTCACTGCTTCCTGGACTCTGACTACGCTGCAAAGCATCAACTCCGAACCTACGACATCACTCCGATTCTGCTACGACTCTTCGATGGCTCCTCTAACTCCGTAATTCGAAAAGCCATCGACCTCCACGTTCGCTTCCCAACAGGGGAGCAACACACCATTACGTTCTACGTAACTCCGTTGGATTCTAGTTGCTCGGCAGTCCTCGGACACAACTGGCTCACCTG
>QLPG01008442.1:0-12877 GCA_003314385.1 Gomphus sp. MG54 | reverse complement strand
GGTCTTTTAATCCACGTTTTGACATAGTTTGATGTGTTAGTTATTGACGGGCGATGTCCTGTACAGTTCACTTCGAGAAGTTTCCGTCATGATGGCGATTCTAAAAAAATCGCCACCGTGGAGACTAAGTTCGCCTTTGAGATATAATATTAAGAATCTGGATTTACTTTGGGAGCTTTTGGAGGATTGTTGGGCCGAGGCCCACCAGCGTCCCAGTATCTGTACTATTAAAGATCGTGTATCCCTTCACTATCCATAATTACCACCGTGTTCACAACCCTTCTTTTAATTCTCCCTTTTCGAGTTGTCCATTCACCCTCTCTTTCATTTTCCTGTTGATATATCTTAATGTATGGAATTTATATATAATCCTTCAAGTACGACAAGCTTCACCGAAATTATATATATATATTGTAGAACAGGATTTCAGTTGGGTATATTCCCTTCAAAAGGCATCTTTCTGTATATATATCGGGTAGAAAATGCAGAATCCACACCACTGATGGTGAGGGACACGTTGCTGACCATTCTAATCAATCCTGCGGGTGCAAAGGTGATATTGGAACGATATAAATGTCTAGACAATATTTTCGCTATGACCCATATTATGAGGTTAAAGGCAGAGCTGTAGGATAAAGGTGAGTGGTTAAGTAATTGTTATATTTTTGATTATATTATTCTGAACTATATTTTTGATATTGCACGCAAATGACAAGAAACATGACCTATAATGCAAGGTCAATCCTAAAGGCACTGGACAGGATATGAAAGAGTTTCAGATTGATCTAACAATTTTTAGGGTATTGTTCTATCTCTAATTTTCTATGACATACTTGCTAGCTAGTTTATGTTGCAATCCTTTAGTAAACCTTTATCAACAGCCCTTAAAAGGACTTGTGACCACCCTAATAGCAATAATATTCAAGCTAGGCTCACACTGATATTTGATGGTACATATGCCTATTGGCAATGACATTGCTGTTGTTTTGACTGGAGAAGGGAAGCCAAAGATACTCATGGTATCTTTGTACAGTGTATTAAAGACAAATGCAAACAACTTTATACTAATTATAAACTGAGGGTTTAGCAAGCCAACCCAGGAGTGGTCACTGTCCTTATGTCTACCTTATGAGATGTGCAAGGGATGTTGGGATGACTGCGAAGCGCAAGCGCCGAGGATAGGGGCCACATGCGGTCGATGCAATGTGCAAAAGGTGGGGTACTCTTTGGTAGCCCCTCGGCAATGGAAAGCCAAGAGCCAGGAGGAAATTGAGTTGGATAAGGAGACTGAGGGGTGGAAGAGTGAGGAGGAGAAGATAGAGGAGGAGGATGAGGATGTGAAGGAGCCACTGCAGAAGAGGCTGTGGTAGGCCTGCACTATGCAGCCGAGCGGGAGGGCACCTAAGGTCCAAGTCCTACGGGCTGAGACATTGGGAGGAAGGTGGGTGGTGAAGCTGCTAGAGGCACTCCAGAGGGGTCAGGAGAGGATGATTAGCATCCTGCTCCTTATGGTGGAGAGGGATCCAGGGGGTTCCGAGGACACGGGAGATTTGGGGAATGCAGGAGGATGGGGAGAGTCAAAAGAAGAGGATGAGCTGGAGGATGATAACAATGAGGAGGTTGGTGGACAGGAAAAGGGAAATAAAGGGAAAGGGAAGCAGAGGGAGAATGATGATGCTATAGAGAATGAGACTTAAAGTAGTCTCTTAATAAAAAATTTTTTTGACCAAAAAATAAGAAAATAAATAAAGGCAAGTGAACATGCCAGAGTGTTTGGCAGATCCAGTCATGATAAACAGAAGGAGAGAGAGGTTGATGGTGGATTGAGGGGGATGTATTTGGGAGTGGGTGTGGGTGTGGTCATAAGGTCAGGAATAGAGTGTTGGGATAATGTAGGTCAGAACTGGGGGAGCAGAGGAAGTTAAGGGCATGGTGGAGACTGGAGATAAGTGAATGGAGGGGTTTTTTGGGAGAGGGATGTCTTTAGGAGGGGAGATTGCATAGTTTGAATGGTTTCTAGCTAGTCACCACCCCCCCCTTTTAGGTAGATGTCCCATCATCTACTAAAGGTGTCAGCCTCTAGCCGAGAAGAACAGAGAAGAGTCATGAGAGTACATAATGTAATTATTTAGAATGGATGAAACAAGAACGGATGGGGATGGATGGAAGAGACCTTGGCCAGATGTGCCGAGTGGCACTGCTGACTGAGAGGTCCCAGCTAAAAACTTGCCAGCCATTCTGGTATACAAGCATGCACAAGGCAGTTGCATTGACTAGGGCTATTGGCAGCGTTTCCAGAGACAGAACAGGATCCTGGGTGAGGCTTTTGGAACAGTGCCAAGTGCCAACTGGACCAAGGCTATTGGGATGCATCTAAAGGCGTTAGTGGCATGATGGAGTGTAATACTGCCCAATACCCTGTCAATTAATGGATTATAGCAGGTGAGTGAGTTGTGACCAAATATTGCTGACTGACAGATCTAGTGACATGACAGATGGATGGGTGGACAGAGATTGTCTGGATGGAAGATCTAGTAGTGTAAAGCCCACAATACCATGCTCTGATTTACTCGGCAGTACCGACCGACCAACCCTTACCCATATCAACCCTTACCAGTGTGTGGCCTCGGCTCGGTACATTTGGTTCATCATTTGGTTCACTTTCCTCGTCCCATCCCCTCTATCCTTTGTCATTCTGTTATTCCCTGTCCTTCCCCTTGCCTGCTTACCTTCAGGACATTCACTCTTTGTTGTCACTTGGCAGTGGCCCTATTGTTTTATGTTCTGCCACTCTCATTGTTCTATTCTCACTCACTCTTTTGTCCTCGGCCATACTTTATTGTTCTATTGTTGTCCACATTCCTTGTTCTCTTCCTGATCATTGTGGACAAAACCTCCACATGATTCTTCATACCTTATTGTTCTCCATTCCTTGTGCCACTCTGTTCCACATCTCACTTATTAGCCTATATAAGTAGCCAATGTATGTAGATGGTTCTTTGTTCTGGAAATCAACTAGGTTTATGCCTCCTTGTCCTCCCCTCTCCTGTCCCAAGTCCTTTACCTGGGCCGACATTCTCGGCACCCTCCCAGGTATCCCTCTGTCCCAAATCGGTGGCATGCATGGGAAGTAGGGCGCAACGCACAAGCACGTTGAAGCCATGCCACTATTCCTGGCCTGCAGGACTTGGCCACTCCTTGGCATTTCCGGAGCCTGACAAGTAGACATGTCTATATATTCAGTGATAACCAAATTAGCAGTACTGGATCAAGATTTGTAAAGAAGAATAAAGGGGTAGCTGTGAACAGATGCTGATGTGATCAAGCATGCAAGGTGGGTGGTGGAGAATATTTAGCACCCAAATCAGATGATGGAAGGAATTAAAATGAAGAGAATAGAAAGACATACCAGCATTAATCTGAGCCTCACTACTGGCATCTGCTGAGTCAACACAACTCTTGGTGTGCTGGTGTGCTTAGAGGCCAGCGGGTGGTAACCTAGTTTTCAGTCACCATTGCTGAGTCTTCAGCATTAGCATCTGAGGCATCAGTTGCCTAGGGGGCAGACTTGGGACTGGTAGTTGCATGGGTTTTCATTGCTTTGGGGCTTCCGGCAATTTTGTGATTTCTAGCAGCACAAAAGAGATACAGGTTGTTGTCCATATATCTCTGTCATTCAATTGGGAGGAGCTTGCTGTCCTTGCCAAGGGTCTTGGTGTACTTGGGTTGATTGGACAGAGATTTTTTACTGTCCTCATTCTTTGGCATGTTCTTGTTGCTGCTGTTATTTTGTGTGGGCATAATTATAAGTAAGGCACAGGAAGTAGTTTGATTCTGGGTATACTGTCAAGCTTCGGTAATGCTGAAGATGTGGGCGGGGAGTGGCCAAGGCCTGCAGGCCAGGAGTAGTGGCTTTGGCTTCAATGTACTCATGCATTGCACCCTACTTGCCATGCATGCCACCAATTTGAGACAGAGGAGGTACTCAGAGAGTGCCAAAAATGCTGGCCCAAGTAGCGGACTTTACAGAGGAAAGAGAAGATAAGGGGCCTAAGCCTAGTTGATACCCAGAATGAGGAAATATGTACATGCATGTCCTACTTATATAGGTTAAGAAGCGACACATGGAATAAGAAATGTGGAGCAATAAGGTATGCAGAGCATGTGGATATTGTCCATAACAAGCAAAAATAGAATGGAGGAATGTAGATGGGGATAGAACAATGGAAATAGAATAATAGAGATGTGGCCAAGGATAGGACAATAGGGAGTGACTGACTATAAAACAACAGGGTTGTGGCCAAGGATAAAACAAGGACAGGATGTCCCAAGGTAGGGTGGGTCAAGGAATAAGGAACAGATGGGGTAGGATTAATGGATGGTGAATGAGGCAGAGTAGATGAGGGGTAGGGATGGGGAATGTGGATGGTGGATGTGCCAAGCCGAGACTAGTGATTGGCATGGGTAACCCCTGGGTATATTATGTCTACCTGTATTCATATCTGCAAAAACCCATACCTATGAAAACCCATACCCATATGTTACAGGTACGGGTTTTCATGGGTATGCTTATATAAGCATGGTTCAGCGCTAACCTCACTTATATAAGCATACCCATGAATTATATAAGCATACCCATGAAAACCTGCCTGCAGGTATAGGTTTGGGCCAGGTTGGAAATCCTGACCCTGACCCTTACCTGTGCTACCTATACCTGCTACCTGTGTGGGTTTCCAATACCTGCACCAATCACTAGCCAAGACTGGCATACCAAGTGACTTGCATGTGGCATGGGCACTTGTACATGGATGTAGTCTGACTGCTTGGTCAGCACTGAAACAGAAAATTTTAGAGTGGATAGGGGGTGAAGGAACAATGAAGAGGGATGGATGAGAGGAGTGGTTCATATGATATACCAGGTGTACCGAGCCGAGGCCGTGCGGTAGTGTGAGATGATGTGGGTAAGGGCCGGTTGGTCGGTATTGCCAAGTGAGTCGGTACTCGGTGTTGCGGGCTTGACAATAGCTGCCTCCCTGGGTCAGTACTTAGCGGACACTCAGCACGTGTACTTGATAGGCTATAAAATAATGGGTTATGACCAAGGATAAAACAATGGTCAGATGTCCCAAGGTAAGATGGGTCAAGGAGTAAGGAGCAGATGGGGTAGGATTAATGGCTGGTGAATGAGGCAAAGTAGATGAGGGGTAGGGACAGGGAATGTGAATGGTTGATGTGCCGAGCCGAGACCGGCATACTAAGCGACTTGCATGCAGCTTAGACACTTGTGTGTGGGTGTAGTCTAACTGCTCAGTTGGCACTGCTGAATTACTGGACACTCGGTATGTGTACTTGACACAGCATGTGTATGTTCAGGGACTTGATGATGATCCAGTGAAAATATAAGATGCCTTTTATAATGTTCATGTACAGAAGCAAGCAGGCACTCACTTCAATGCTTATAATACTCTACTCAATATCAGAAAAGAACCAGATGAGACACTTCATTCATCCATTAATGCCTTTATTACTAAATAAAGTAATTGTCTCCATTGCTCCACCCAGTCTGTGATACTTTGTCAAGTACACATACCGAGTATTAGTTCACTTGGCAGTGCCAACTGAATGATCAGTCTAATTCCATGCACAAGTGACCAAGCCACATACAAGTCACTTGGTACATTGGTCTTGGTTCGGCACATTCACCATCCACATTCCCCATTCCTATCCATCATCCACTCTTCCCTCATTCATTGTCCATTAATCCCACCCTGTTTATTTCTTATTTCTTGGCCTGTTTCACTTCAGGATATTTTTCTATTGTTTTATCCTCGACCATGACCCAATTGTTTTATAATTGGGTCATTTTCTATTATCTTATTCTTGGCCACATTTCTATTATCTTATTTTCATTGTTCTATTCTCATTTGCATTTCTTTGTTCTATTCTTGATCATTGTAGACAATACCTCCTCCACATGCTCTTCATACCCTATTGTTTTCCATGTCTTATGCCACCCTGATTCCACATCTCGCTTCTTAACCTATATAAGTAGCACATGTATGTAGATAGTTCCCATTCTGAATATCGACTTGGCATATGCCTTCTTGTTTTCCCTTCTCCTGTCTGAAGTCCTCTACTTGAGCTGATACTCTCAGCACTCTCCCAGGTATCTCTTCTGTCCTAAATCAGTAGCATGCATGGAAAGTAGGGTACAACACATGAGTACATTGAAGCCAAGCCACCCCAATCAGCCAACAGGACTTGGTCAATTCCCACCAACATCGTGAAGTCGGTACTATTACAATAGTACTTGGCCCATGCATTGTTGGCATTCTTGGTGCTTAACATACTTGCAAACAAGCAGATTCCCTCCCTTCTTTCTGCCCACCTTGTCTCTAATGCCAGCTACCTTGTCAGGCACTGAGAATGCCAATGATGCATGGGCCAAGTAATATTGCTATAGTACCGACTTCACAATGCTGGTGGAATTGGCCAAGTCCTGCAGACCAATCGGGGTGGCTTGGCTTGCTTCAATGTACTCATGCATTGGGCCCTACTTTCTGTGCATGCCACTGATTTCAGACAGAAGAAGAACTCAAGAGAGTGTTGGGAGTGTTGGCCCAAGTAAGGGACTTGTCAAGTACACGTACCGAGGTCCATTATTCGCCAGTGCCGACCGAACAACCATCCCAAGTCCATCGCAGCACGCATAACGCTTGACACACCGGCCTCGGTTCGGCACATTTGCCTTCCGCACTCCTTGGCTCGTTTCACCTCGGGACTCCCTGTCCTTGTATTATTCTCGGACGTGAACCCATTGTTTTATATCCGGCCACTCCTTATTGTTCCATTTCAAGTCGCGATCCTATTATATTGCCTTTTATTGTCCTATCCCCGTTTTACATTCCTTATTCTAATTTTGTTCACTGTGGACAACAACCACATTGCTCTGCATACCTTGTTGTCCCACATTCCTTGTTCCACATGTCGCTTCTTAACCTATATAAGTAGGACATGCATGTACTTATTTCCTCATTCTGGGTATCGACTAGGCTTAGGCCCTTCTACCTTCTTCTCTTCTGTTAAGTCCTCAACTCAGGCCGGCATCTTCAGCATCCCCCTGAGTATCTGTCTGTTGCAAATACAGTGGCACGCACGGCAAGTAGGGCGCAATGCACGAGTACGTTGAAGCCAACGCACAAGTACGTTGAAGCCAACGCACGAGTACGTTGAAGCCAACGCCACTACTCTTGGCCTGCAGGACTTGGCCATAGTCCGCCCGACCTTTTCGACAACACCCTTCGGCAGTCCCGAAGTCCGTCAGAATCCGGCTCCTGACAGGACTTCAGACGGGAAGAGAGAAGACAAGAAGGAGTAAGCGAAGTCGATATTCAGAATGGGGAATTATCTACATCCATGTTCTACTTATATAGGTTAAGAAGTGAGTTGTGGAATAAAGGTGGCATAAGACATGGAGAAAAGAATAAGCTATAGAGAGCATGTGGAAGTATTGTCCACAATGATCAAGAATAGAACAATGAAATGTAAACGAGAATAGAACAATGAGATATGGCCGGTTATAAGATAATAAGAGTATGGATGAGAATAAGACCATAGAAAAGTGACCGAATATAAAACAATAGAAAAGTGTTATGACTCAGTAAGGCCAAGAAGTCAGTCAAGTCCTGCAGACCATTTGGGGTGGCTAGGCTTCAATGTACTCGTGCATTGCACGGTGCTATTCCATACATGCCACTTATTTAGACAGAAGAGGGACCTGGGAATATGCTAAGAGTGTTGACCCAAGTGAAGGACTTCAGACAGGAGAAGGGCAGACAAGGGGATGCAAACTAAGTTGATATTCAGAGTGAGGAACTATCTACATACATCCGCTACTTATATAGGTTAAGAAGCAAGATGTGGAACAGGGTGGCATAAGGAATGGAGAACGATAAGGTATGAAGAATCATGTGGAGGTATTGTCCACAGTGATCAAGAATAGAATAAGAAATGTAAGTGAGAATAGAATAATGAAAGATGGCTGAGAATAAGATAATAAGAGAGTAGATGAGAATAGAACAATGGAAAATGGCCAAAGATAAAACAATAGGGCCGCGACCAAATAATAAAGGAACAGTAAATGGTCTGAAGGAGAACAGGTAAGGGAATTGACAGGGAAAGAGAGAATAGTAGGGGTGGAGGGGGTAGGGTGAGAGGAGTAGTCTAGATGATGAACCAGTTGTACCAAACCGAGACCAAATGATAGTGAGGAATGATGTGGGTAAGGGTCGGTCGGTCGGTATCGCCGAGTGGATCAGAGCTCGGTATTGTGGACTTGACAAGAAGTGACCGAATATAAAACAATAAGGTCATGACCAAGGATAAAACAATAAGGTCATGACCAAGGATAAAACAATAGAAAATGTCCTTTGGTAAAACATGCCAAGAAATGAAGAATAAACAGGGTGGGAATAATGGATAATGAATGAAGGAGGAGTGGAATGATGAATGGAGTGAGGGGGGTAAATGATGAATGTGCTGAGCTGAGGCCGACATACTAAGTGACTTGTATATGACTTGGTCACCTGCATGTGGAAATAGACTAATGGTTTGGTTGGTACTACCAAGTAAACCAATTGCCAAGTACACATACTGAGTACCCAGTAACTCGGCAGTGCTGACCAAATGATCAGCCTAATTCCATGTACAAGTGACCAAACTACACATTTGCCATTCGGTACCTTGGTCTCAGCTTAGCACATTCCCCCTCCACATTTCCCATCCCTATTTCTCATCCACTCCTCACTACTCATTATCTATTAATCCTGCTCCGTCAACTCCTCATTTCTCAGCCCATTCTACCTTGGGACATTTTACCATTGTTTATCTTTGGCCTGTCTTATATTCAGTCACTCTCTATTATTCTATTTTTGACCACATTTCTATTATCTTATTTCATTGTTCTATTCTCATCCACATGCCTTATTCTATTCTGGATCACTGTGGACAATGCTCCCACATGATTCTTCATACCTTATTGTTCTCCATTCCTTATGTCATGCTGTTCTACATCTTGCTTCTTAACCTATATAAGTAGCAAATGTATGTAGATAGTTCTTCACTCTGAATATCGACTTGATTTGCATCCCCTTGTCCTCTCTTCTCCTATCTGAAGTCCTTCACTTGGGCTGACACTCTCGGCATCCTCCCAGGTCTCTCTTCTGTCCAAATTAGTGGCACACATGGAACAGCAGGGCACAACACATGAGTACATTGAAGCCTAGCCACCCCGATTGGTCTGCAGGACTTGACCAACTCCCATCGACACTATCGGCATTACAGAGACTTAACACCAATACTCAGTACATGTACTTGACATACCTTTGGTGTACTAATTCAGGAGCTTCTGCACATATGACTCCTCATCAGCACTGGTTTAAGGAACTTAAACCTCACAGAGTGGTTATAGAATTGGCAGACAATAGTATGGTGTATTCTGAAGGGATTGGTGGTTTTCTGCCCAAAGGACAAGAAATTGACGCCTATACTTCTTTCTGATGTATTATATGTTCCCCAACTTCAAAACAACCTCCTTTCAGTCCTCTTCTTAACTGTATATTGTGGGATTAAGGTTGAGATTGTGGGAATAATCCTGAAGTTCTATAAAATGGGAAAACTGATCCTGACTGCCACCATCAAAGGGAGACTTGCATACCTGGATGGGGATACACTCACTCAGGATGAGTGTTAGGAACTATACCAGCATGCCCGACTATTCATTTCAGCCCACTCAGCCCAACTACACCCTCACTTGCCTATCCAACTATACACCCTCAACCCACAGACTATATGCACCTCGTGTATCTGTCTTGGCATCATATGCTCCTGTCAATTCACTCATTCCATTTATGTTGCACTCCATGTGCTTGCAATTCCATTCTGTCTTCATTTACATTAATATCCTTTTATTTATATTCCACTCCACTTTCATTTATTTGCAATTCTGCTCAGTCTCTTATATCCAATTCGTTATTACGTTCCTTAGGGTAACTCCATTGGGAATCAGGATAACACATCACCCCCCAATGTCATGGAGGAGATCAAGATTTGGGAGGTAGTATTTCCATTCTTGCTTTTCACAATCCTCAGCTTCTTATCTATTATAGGAATCTAGTTGACTCCTAGTAGATTTGAAAGTAGTATAAAGATCTTGTACATTCAGTAGTTTAGACCTCAGTCAGATAATCGACTTTGATTTCAACTAAGCTAATTCTCTGTCTCACTATTCCAAAATTAGGGACCAGTGTGATCTGGTAGGTGCAACATACAAGCTAAAGCCATGCCCTGTCCTGAACCTCACCATTGTTTATCTTTGGGAGATATTATGTTTATTACAATTACATTATTCCTTCACATCGTAACAATGAGGTGAATACTGCATACATTGCTGCATCCAAAACTTTAGACTTGGAGCTTTAGCACCATCATTTTTAGCCACCTTGGCATTGATATTATCAAGTGACTTATCACTCAGGACATGGTAGAAGGGATGGATATTACTTTAGACACTCCATTTCCTACAATTTGTAAAGCATGCATTCATGGGAAATAACACAGAGAGCCATTCCCAAAGAAAGCTTCATCCAGAGCCACCCAAATCCTCTAAACTGTCCACTCTGATGTCCATGGTCCATTGAAAGTACCCACTCCTCAGGGATTCAAATATTAGATCACCTTCCTTGATGACAAGTCTCACCTTGTGTACATCTACCTGATGAAAACCAAAGACTAGGGTAGGCTAGGGCAAGGTAGGGCAGGGCAGGGAAGGGAAGGGAAGGTTAGGGCAGGCTAGAGTAGGATAGGGCAGGGCAGGATAGAGCAGGGCCGAGCAGGGCAGGGTAGAGTAGGGTAGGGTAGGGTAGGGTAGAGTAGGGTAGAGTAGGGTAGAGTAGGGTAGGGTAGAGTATGGTAGAGTAGGGTAGGATAGGGTAGAGTAGGGTAGAGTAAGGTAGAGTAGGGTAGGGTAGAGTAGAGTAGGGTAGAGTAGGGTAGAGTAGGATAGGGTAAGGTAGAGTAGGGTAGAGTAGGGTAGGGTGGGGTGGGGTAGAGTAGGATAGAGTAGGATAGAGTAGGGTAGGGTAGGGTAAATTATGTTGTTTAATGTAGCAGACTAGGTTTCTGTTTGGGTTTTCTATACTAGGTTATTTGGGAGGTGGCTAGAAAAATAGGAGATTAATCCCAGTGATTTTCCTATGATTTTTACTGTATTTATTGATTGGAAAAATCCTGTTCTATGGCAATTCTACCCTGAGCTGAGTCCTAGGTTTTGCCTCTACTTAGGTGCCATTCTAAGAAACTGGCCTGGGAACTAAAGCACTGGTTTAGTTTTTTGTACTCCTTTCTTAGTGTAGAAATATTATAGGAGTATTTGGAATAGTAAAGTATGATACTAGGAATGTATCTATTGCCTCAGGTTAATGGTAGGATAAGGATGCAATATTTGAGCCCTAAATAGGAAAGTGCAATGTCTGGCACTTAACCTTTGGTTGAGTATATAGCCAGTATATTTGAGTACAGCTTAATTGCCAGTATATGAGGGGGTTTTAGAGATGTTTGTTAAGTCCGCGTGTCAGGCGCTTAGCTAGTACTTCCGAAGGGGCTTTTCCGGGTTAGTGCGAAGGTCCGTAATGGGGCCGAAGACCGAGATCGGGATCGGACGGACTACGGACGGAGACGGAGGCGCCGGAAGTTTAGGGCAGGTCACGGAATAGATCAATCCGGTCACTGAGGTGTTCGAGGTCGAAGGGACTTGGCTTCAACTTGTGTGTTGCGCCCTCCTCGATCGTCTGTCCCTAATTTCGGAGAGGAGAAGGAGATTCACCGGAGTGAGCTGGAATTGGGTGGACTAAGATGATATTCGTACTAGCGAACAGTCTAGTCGACTGAGAGACTATATACATGCGACTGTCTTGTACTATCTTTTGCCGATAATAAAACAAGAGAAAAGGAAGTACAAGGGGGTCAATATAAAGGAGAGAACAAGGGAGTGAGATACGCGATAGTCCTGCGCGTCGGTTATCAAAGTATTGAGTCTCGGTCGGGGACGGACTCGGAGGTGGTGTCTCGGACGCGACGGGATCGGAAGCGGTCAGTGGACTCTGGGTCGGACTTTGTCAGGAACGGAGATTATGGAAAACGATCCTTCGTCCTTTCGGTCGGAAAGGTCTCGGAATAAGGAGGGGTGGTTGTGGGGGTTGTTGGAGGTATGGGCTATAACAGGTTTTAGAGATGTTATAAAATCCTTTTTATTTCTTATTATTCTGTTATAGATAGTTGGTGTTTTTATATAAAACAGAACATGATTTGTATTTTGAAAACTTTACAGAGAGAAGATAGAAGACAGCCTAATGTGGCCTTACTATTATGATTAGGGAAATGCACGGGTCAGGCCAACCCGCACGGGTCACCGGGTCAGGTGTCCTTGGGTGTGGGTGCGGGTCAAGCCGCGAGCACCCGTGACCCAGGCCCAACCCGGGGCGTCAACTGTGACACGAACGCAACTTACGGGTACACGCCCGCGCCAACATGAACACGACGAAAGTGCTGTACGTGCACGCGACACCATGAATGCGACGAACGCGCCGTACGCGCCATATGCGCCATATGCGTCGTACGCATTGTATGCGCTGTATGCACTGTACGCGCCGCACGCATCGTACGCATCGTACGCGCTGTACGCGTCGTATGCGCCGTATGCGCCGTACGCGTCGTATGCGCCGTATGCGCCGTACGCGTCGTATGCGCCGTATGCGCCGTACGTGTTATAGCCCATACCTCCAACAACCCCCACAACCACCCCTCCCTATTCCGAGACCTT
>QLPG01008441.1:0-11583 GCA_003314385.1 Gomphus sp. MG54 | reverse complement strand
AACATCGGCGCCCTTCTCGACCAGCAAGCGAACAATGTTCTCGTGAAGTTCTGTCGATGGCGCCTGTAGCGCACTGCCATCTTCTCCCTGTATGTTGACATCGGCTCCCAAGTCAAGGAGGAGTCGAACCATGTTCTCGTCCCCCGATGATGCCGCCCTGTACAGTGCAGAACCATCCTGTTCGTTTACATCGGCGCCCTTCTCGACCAGCAAGCGAACAATGTTCTCGTGAATTTCCGTCGATGCCGCCTGCAGCGCACTACCATATTCTCCCCCCTGTAGGTTGACATCTGCTCCCAGATCGAGGAGGAGTCTAACCATGTGATCGTGCCCTGCTGACGCTGCCGTGTACAACGCGGAATCATCCTTTTTGTTTATATCGACACCTTTCCTGACCAGCAAGCGAACAATGTTCTCATGACGTCTTGCCGATGCGGCCTGGAGCGCACTGCCGTACCTTCCTCCCTGAAAGTTCAAATCCGCTCCCCGGTCGATCAACAGGCGCACGATGCTCTTATGACCTTGTTCCGATGCCGCCTGAAGCGCACTGCCATATTTGCCTCCCTCAAAGTTCAAATCTGCTCCCCGGTCGATCAACAAGCGCACGATGCTCTTATGACCTGTTGTCGATGCCGCCTGAAGCGCATTGCCGTAGTACCCTCCCTGAAGGTTCAAATCCGCTCCCCGGTCGATCAACAGGCGCACGATGCTCTCATGACGTGTTGCCGATGCCGCCTGCAGCGCACTGCCATATTTTCCTCCCTGAAGGTTCGCATCCGCACCCCGGTCGATCAATAAGCGCACGATGCTCGGATGAGGTGTTGCCGATGCCGCCTGAAGCGCACTGCCGTAGTACCCTCCCTGAAGGTTCGCATCCGCACCCCGGTCGATCAACAAGCGCACGATGCTCTCGTGACCACGCAATGACGCGGCTTGCAGCGCACTGCCGTAATGTCCGCCATGCAGGTTCACCTCTGCTCCCCGGTCGATTAACAGGCGCACAACACTTTCATGACCCCTGCGCGATGCCTCGTGTAGCGCATAGCCATACAAAGATCCTCCCTGCGCATTCACATTCGCTCCCAGGCCTATCAACAAGCGCGCGACGCTCTCGTGACCCCCCAATGATGCCCATTGCAACGCACTGCGTTCCTCTTCATCCTGTATGTTCACATGCGCTCCCTTGTCTAGCAACAGGCGCACGATGCTTTCGTGACCACGTTCCGACGCCGCTCCTAGCGCACTGCCGTACCATCCTCCTTGCATGTTTACTTCCGCCCCCATCTCAATAAACAGAATAACGGTGTCCTCGTGGCCCCGATACGACGCCGCCTGGAGCACATTGCCGTAAGCCCCGCCTTGTCTGTTCACATCCGATGGAGCTCCTTTATCTAAGAGCAGGCGAACAATATTTTCATTACCGCGCGCTAACGCCCCCTGCAGTGCACTGCCGTACTCTCCTCCTTGCATGTTCACATCCGCTCCTCGGTCTAACAACAAGCGCACGATGCTTTCGTGATCGCCGTAGGACGCCGCCTGCAGCGCAGTGTCATACAATCCCCCCTGCGTGTCCACACATGCTCCATGCTCCAGAAGCAAGCAAACAATCCTCTCATGGCCCTTGTCTGATGCCGCATAGAGCGCATTACCCAAATGCCCTTCGTTTGCATTGACGTCTGCTGAATTTTCAAGCAAAAAACGAACGGTGCCCTCATGCCCATTTCTCGAGGCCACATGCAGTGCTCTGCCATAGGAGGATCCTCCAGGCAGGTTCACGTCCGCTACAAACTTTATCAACAGCCGGATGATTTCCTCGTGACCATGAAACGATGCCGCATGCAGTGCCCTGCCAAATGTTGAACCAGCTTCCAATCTATTCACATTCGAACCACACTCCAAGAGAGTTTCAGTCGCTCTTCTCAATCCAGAAAAGGACGTGTAATAGAGAGGAGCGCATATCGCATCCAGATCGTACAGTGCCACCCAGTTTGCATATAGGTCATCCTGGGGCTGCAGAAGTACCATTATTAGTTGATGCAGAGCATCCGAATCGCCATCATCTGCCCGAGCATGGTTCATCCAGCTCTGGGCTGCATATTCACAGACTGGATGTGTTTTCCGTGGGTATATAGATCCAGGCTGCGTGAATCGCAGCAGGTAGGCAAGACATGTCTTGGCAATCGTGGTGTCGGCCATTTTCTGGTTGAACGAATAGAATGACAGATTGGCATTTTGTTGACGGAGGTAGTCTGAGATAAGATATTCTCGGACAGAAAAATGAGCGAGTTTGAGTGTGACACCGTCAGTCATGAGAGTCCTGTACGAGTCAACCTTCCTGCCAGCGTTTATCACAGTCTCTTCTTCGTCATCCGATTTATCAATAGACCCTTCATCATCACTCCCAACATCTGGGACAGTTATAGCCACCAAACTGGAGCATATATCTATAATCTATAATTTGTCGAGGATCAAACGGTCGTCTATCCGGGTCAAATAGAACCCCATCTTCTGCGTCGGGATCTGTGGCTAGTACTTCAACACCTTCTTCCAGAGAAATGGTTTCAACTGAAAACGCAAGCCATTGAAGCAACCGGACAGCAGATCTCCGATCTTCTTCTTCGATATTCAACAGAATCCGGTCATAGGTCTTGTACAGGGTCTTCGGGAGGGACTTGACAGCTTTCTTTAGCTGAGCTGGAGAACGGCACCTTCGAAGCACGTCCAACTGACAACTAATCCATCGGAACCTTGAAGTGATGTCAGTAAAAAAATCGCAAATAGATGGGTGGACTGCATTACATTCCATGTGCACCCTCGGTCAAAACGGTCTCAACCAATTTCTTGTCCTCTTCAGAGTACACCTGGAACTCATCATCATGATCCAATGTTTTGGTCACGTGCAGCCGAATGTCATCGTCAACAAAACCTGGGTCCATTGTCACTTCATGTGTGACTAGATCCTTCAACCCTCTGGAAATATCATATTCCTGGCGACTAGTTGCTAGTAGGTGTAATGTGCTAATCCCCCAGCTGTGGAATGTTTTTAGAAGTTTCAGGAGTCCACGACGATCGTGGCATTCGTCGAGCGCATCAAAAACCAGAAACACATGGTCGAAGCTGCGGATGATAGATTCTAGGGCGGAAATCAATTCTTCAGGTGTAAGGGGTCGGCGCCCCTCTTCGTTCTGGGAGAATAATTTCGATAAGGCGTCAGGAGTCCTGGCTAATTGAAATGAGATCTGTTTAACGAGGGAACTGAGAACTACACGGGTATCTATGTCCTTTGAGTGAAACTCGAAATAGACATAAGCATAGGCCTGCAACGGTCTTTTCTGGCAATAATCAGAAATACTCTCGATGATCGTAGAGCTGAATCCCAGACGCGTTGGCGTGACTCACTATAAACGCACTCTACTCGCCATAGAATTGTTTTCCCAGCACCAGCTGGACAAGTGAGTTGGCGGCAAACAATTTTCTGAGAAAAACACTTAGAAACTCACGCATTCCATGAAGCCATAGGAACGAATTGTCTTTCATTTTCCAGTCCTCGAAGTGATCTCCGTGCACAAACCACATCCCCGTTGTTTCTCGTCGCTCCCTCCGAGCACTGGCATGCTTTAACCGTTGGTCAGGAGCTGCCAGCCAATCATATATCTTCTGCCGACGTTCATCTGCAAGCAATGTCAGTAGCCAGTTTGATAAGAATTAAATACGCTGCTGCGAGGTTCAAATGGTCACACCTACCATGGGATATGTTGGCGGTGTTGATATTGTAATGCAAAGACACTCCTTCGCGAGTGTCTTTAAAAGAGAACGTCAGTTGGCGTCAAGCTCTTGCGTGTTCAACGCCAGCAAGAAAACACACTGATGTTCACATTGGACAGAGTGGTGCTAATCAATGGCGACGGCATCAGTGGGGCGCGAGTTGCAATAGAGTGTCTCGATGTCTTTGCCTCAAGTCAAGTTGTGGAGGGATGGTAGGTGGTGGATGGTGGTTAAGAGTTGATGAGCTCGCTGACGCACAGCTTCTCGAAGCCGCATCAGAACCCCAATCCCTAACAAACAACAACAGCCGCAAACGATCCTTGTTCGCCTAAGATACAAATGCATTTATATGATTCAGTGTTTTTTAAATTCTTCTGCAGTATTTTTTAGTTACGTATAAGTTAAAGGCATGTTTTGTATGAAGTCTTGGGGCACGAGGTTGCCAACAGACGGAGTTGAGGAGCTCAAGTAAGCTACTTGACTCATTGAGATATGGTGCACTATACACGAACGACAGGAGCAATCGTATATAGTCCATAATTTGATCAGTTAGGTCAGTATATATGTACGAAGAGGATAATGTTTACAGGTAATCCAGATTGCTTGTCATTTTGTCTCACATGTGCAGTTTTTACATGTTTCCATATTTCTATATATTGGAGTACTTCAACTATGGTGGTACAAACAAAATACAACCATTCTTCGAGTTACACTACATTTTTTTTATTGATAAGTAGAGAATACTAAATGAAAAATGTGTGAGGTAGGACATCCAGACATTACTTTTTCAGGCAACAGGCGAAACTCCTCAAGTAGCCAGCAATTTTCCTGCCGAAAGAGAGTGAATCAGAGCATGGGTGAAAATTTTATTTGTGTCCGAGATGGGGGGCCGACAAGAGCTAAGCTGATAGATTGGATCAACAGGAGAAAGATGTAATTAATACTGGAGGGAGGATTTGAAGACACAAGTGAGGAATAGACAGAAATCAAGAACCATTTGACTCATGGCTACTAAGTAGACGGACTCAACTATGAGTGAAAGGGCTTTTAACTCGCTCATTTTTCTGTCCGAGAATATCTTTGCTGACAATCCGGATGGGTGCCCAGCAGATGTGAGATGCGCTCCTCTGTATTATGCGGCCTTGGCTGGATTGAGAAGAGAGACTGAAACTCTTTTGGAAGGTGGTTTGGATGTGAATAGAAGTGAAAGCGATTCAACATTTGGCGGGGCACTGCATATGGCATCGCTTCATGGTCACGAGGACATCATCCGGTTGGTGATAAAGTTTTGAGCGGACGTGAACCTGCCAGGAGGATCCTATAGCTGCAGGTGGCCACGAGATATGGGCATGAGGGCACCGTTCGTTTTCTGCTTGAAAATTCAGGAGACATGAAATTGAAATGAAAACGATTGGGGTAGTGCACTCCATGGGGCGTCAGAAGTCGGCCATGAGAGGATCGTTCGCTTGCTTCTGGAGAATGATGCATATGTCGACCTGCGAGGAGGGGGAGATTTTGACACTGCGCTGCAGGCAGCGTCCCTCAATGGTTACGAAAGCATCGTGCCTTTGTTGATAGTGACCGAGGAGCGCAGGTGAACCTTCAGGGAGGAATGTATGGCAGTGCACTGCAGGCGGCGGTAGAGGGCGGTCATAAAAATAATGTTTGCCTGCTCCTAGAGAACGGATCTCCTTCGGAAGTGAACATGCAAGGCGGGCTCTACGGCAATGTGCTGTAGGCGACGTCAAAATGGGGTCACGAGGGCAACGTTCGTTTGTTCATTGAGATGGGGGCGGAAGTGAATACGCAAGGAGGAGAGTATTGCAGTGCGCTAGGGGCGGCGTCGCAGTGTGCTCACAAGAACATCGTGCGTTTGTTGCTGGACAAAGGAGCACATGTGGACATACAGGATGGAGAGAAACGCAGTGCATTGCAATGTGCATCATTGGGGGGTCAGAAGAGCGTCGCGAGCTTGTTGATAGATCAGGGAGCGAATATGAATGCGCAGGGAGGATCCTTTGGCAGTGCTTTACACGCGGCATCGCACAGCGATCACGAAAGTGCTTTGCGCTTATTAATCGACTGGGGGAGGAGAGGTGAAACTAGATAACGACAGTGAGGTGCAGGCCACTTCATTCTGTGGTCACTAGAACATCGCGCGTTTGCTGCTAGACCAGAGAGAAGATGCGAACTTGGCGGGAGGCAAGTATGGCAGTGCGCTGCAGGCGGCATCGGCATCATATCGCAAGAATATTGTGCGTTTGCTGCTAGACCGGGGAGCAGATGTGAACCTTCAGGAAGGAATGTTTAACACTACTCTGCAGGCGGCATCAGCACGTCACAACATTATTTTACCATTGCTGTACATCCTGGGAGAGGATGTGAACTTTCAGGGAGGAGAATATGGCAGTCCGCTGCAGGCGGAATCGGAATCATGCAGCGAGAATATTGTGCGGTTGCTTCTAGACCGGGGAGCAGATTAGAACATTCATGGGAGGATTGTTCGACACTGGGCTGCAGGCGGCATCGGCAGCAGGCCAGAAGAAAATTGTGCGCTTTCTGTTAGACCGCGGAGCGGATGTGAACCTTCAGGGAGGAGAATATTGCAGTGCACTGCAGGTAGCATCGAGAGAACTTCACGAGAACAATGTTTGCTTACAGGTAGAGAAGGGAGCCGATGTAAATGAACAGGATGGTTCTGCGCTGTGCTGGGCGGCGTCATGAAAGAACGAGGACATGGTTCGACTCCTCGATCTGGGAGCCGATGTCAACATACAGGGAACACATGGCAGTGCGTTGGCTGTGGCCTTTATAGTACGTCATGAAAACATTTTTTGCCTTCTGGTGGAGCAGGGAGCGGATATCAACGAACGGGATGGCTTTGTGCTGTACTGGGCGGCATCATGGGGGGACGAAGACATGGTTGAACTCCTCCTCGATACGCGAGAGCAAGGGAGCATGCGAACAATGTTCTCATGAAGCTCTGTAGATGACGCCTGCAGAACACTGCCATCTTCTCTCTGTATGTTGACATCGGCTCCCAAATTAAGGAGAATTCAAAACATGTCCTCGTTCCCCCATGATGCCGCCCAGTACAGCGCAGAACCATCCTGTTCATTTATATCAGCACCCTGCTCGACTAGCAAGCGAACAATGTTCTCGTGAAGTACTGTCGATGCCGCTTGCAGCGCATTGCAATTCCCTCCTCCCTGTATGTTGACATCGACTCCCAAATCGAGGAGGACTCGAACCATGTGGTCGTGCCATAATAACGCTGCCGTGTGCAACGCAGAACCATCCTATTCGTTTATTTTGGCACCTTTCTTGATTAACAAACAAACCATGTTTTTGTAAAGTTGTGTTGATGCCGCCTGCAGCGCTCTGCAATATTCTCCTCTTTGTATGTTGACATCTTCTCCCAGATCCAGGAGGAGTTCAACCATGTCCTCGTTCCCTAGTGACGCTGCCCGGTATAGCACAGAATCATCCTGTTCATTTTAAGCAGCGCCCTTCTTGACCAACAAGCGAACAATGTTCTCGTGAAGTTCTGTCGGTGCTGCCTGCAGAGCACTGACATATTCTCCCCCTGTAGGTTGAAATCTGCTCCCTGATCGAGGAGGAGTCGAACCCTCAAGAAAGTTACTGAAAAAAATGTGATAGCTTCTAAATTCCAAGTGTGGCTACACACCTTCGATCAGATATCCTAAAGCTGATCTTCGTGACCTCGTTTGTTGAATGGCACTGCATGATCGATGTAACTTGATACACATTGTGTGATACCGGTTTAACTTACAAAGATACTCCGTTAATTTGGTGTACCACAGAGTAACAACTCCATCCCACTCCTGACCAGATCTGGTCGTTTGTATCTGCTCTCCGTGTCACCTTGACCATGAGTTTGGTTGGAGGCGGGGCGGGATAGCAGCAATTGAGATTATACGACAGACCATGAATTATATATTATTTGGCAATGGTGTAGGTATTGGGAGGCATAATGGATCAAATTCTGCAGGTCGGATTTTGGCGATCGTGCATGATCGGTGGCGCAATCCTAGTCGGCGATGGTCAATGTGGTGGCCATGTGGCATGCATGTTTCGGATTTGGTCGTGTACCCATCAGTTCTGGTGTCGGTGATCAACAACTGCACAAAATAGACGAGGAATTATATTTCTTGTGTGACCATTGTGACACTGCAGACAACGACACGTAAGTGCCGCTCAAATTATTCAACAATCGGTTATCGTACATCAACGGTGGCGGACCCTGATCGGCACGATAATATATTATATGTGGGTCGGCGTGGCGTCCATGTGACATTTCAGGATCTCCTCTTTTCAAGTTCAATTGGATCATGCACGCACAGAATTTCTGCAAAATACCTTATTTTCGAATCCACCAATTCTCTGAACCGTTCGGCCAGTCCGAGGCCAGTCCCCACCCCATGGCTATTGTGTGAATTGTTTAACCCACGGTCTTGATTTAGTTCTTTCATAAGAACGGCCTCAATAGATATAAAATGTATTTTAAAAAAATGTGACATAGCATCCTCAATGCGGGTTACTAGATCTAGCATGATCAACTTCAGCCCACTCCATCTCATCAAGTGTGCTCTAATCATTCTGAGACAGGATTGGCGCCATCCAATATACAATGATCAATATACCATGTGGCCCGATGTTGTGGTGAGCCAGGTCAACTCTCCGAAGGTGAAGCTGGCCCCGACTGAAGGTTTCAGACTCAGTCATTAGGGCTTAGGGTTCGACAAGCGTGCACTTGCACCTCAATTTCTTTCTTGGATTATTATTGATAATAGACACTACTAACTATTTGGTTTAGGTAGATAGATATATACAAATTACAGTTTCTTCATAGAAGCTGTCATCTACATGTTCTAGTTCTTTTGTGCTGGTTGCACACCCATTCCAACAGATGCTAATGAATTACCATCCAGGTGTAGCATGGTGGTGTAGATATATTGCACTACGCCCATCTTTCTCTACGTCAAGGTTGTCATATTCTATGGGGCAAGTCCTTCAAGTGTTATTCTTCATTTTAATTCAACTTGCCTCATTCCAGGTCGTTCTTATTCCTCTCATCCTAAGGCACAATCAGGCACAATCATGCTGAACCCCACATCATACACGATCACCAATATCAAACCTGTCAGGGTGGGGGCAGGTAAATTGGATCCGGTAAGTTACAATACGCATATGTCACTGTCGATTATGGCTTATAAAGCCAATTAGGACCGTGCTACCGAACATCACACCTAATCCGGCCCGGATGAGGCAGGAGTTGATCCATTACGATATCTTACCCCGACCATGGCATGTTAGTCCCACTAAGTATATCAATTATTGTGTACTCTCTATCGCGATGGTCAAGGTTTAGCGAGATTACATTAGAGACACATTGTTTGTCGTTTAATGCTTATTATTCCTCACGCTGGACGGATCAATGGAGATCGGATTATTCAATGTTATGCCACACGCTGGAGCAAGATAGAGAGGGATCAGTTTAGGTTAGGCTGCATTGGCCTATGAGTAGCTTGGAACGCCACACCAGCACCATATTGTTTCTCGATTATGTTTGATCACTCCGATCAGGGTTTCCCAGGATGCTAAAAACACCAAAAGATGTCTGATATTATAAACGCACAAATTGGCCATTGTCGGTTGATGGCGGGAATTTTGTCATCCTTAGTTGTGTGATAAGCACCTCCTGCTTTATCAGATTGAGCTATCAAATCAATGAAATTTACCGGCACATGGGAACAAAGACCATTGAGTCCTGGGGTCCAGGATCTCGGATGGTTCATTCAGATGGACCGGATCGGCCTCGGGATATATATCACGTGGCAATCAGTGTCGCGACAAGATGATCGATATCAAATCAAAGTATCCGCATCGGATTAGAAATAGAAGTTGATCCGAACCGCCACCGGTAAAGGATATATATTAGCAGAGTCGCGTCATTGATTGAGTGAGATTGCCGGTATCACATCGAGTGTCCCTCAATTGGGTCAGGAGGCGAGGGTAGATCGTATGTGGAAATCAGGGTCGTGCCACGATGACCGATATTAACTTAAGGTGCTCTAGAAATAGGATTTGATCCGATGCGCCACATGTGAAGCACATGGCAATCACGTGACGGCCATATCGGGTGAATTTAGCATCCCGGAATGATTGCCGCCATCTGCCGTATCACGCAATCTGAGGTTGTGATCTTCAAATTGCCTTTCAATGACGTGTAAACATTCCCGGGCCGGTGGAACGTGTTCCAGGGATTGATTGCGAAGAGTCTGTGATTTTCGGTATTGAATGGGTGCCTTGTCCCGGATCAAGTAAGATCTACTTAGCGCCAGATGCGTGAATCACTCCCTGAGGCATGTTATTACACCGGTCCGAGAATTTGAACATGTCATCAGGGGCAATTCAACACAGCATCAGATTGTGTAATATCTTATCGACGTCAAATGGCGGCAATCAAGGCATGTTAACATCGTGATCACGGTTATCAGTTTTGATTGAATAAGGACATCTGAAGACGGCAATCACACTGAGATGCCTTGGCACGTTATATCGGCCCGATATTGTGATCACGCTATCACATCAGAGATTGCTGATCGAGCTTCTGCGATCAATATGTTGGGTCTTGGCGCCCAGACGGTTCACATGGGAATCACCACGGGACGCGATGTTATGTACCGTTCAACCTTGATCATACAGATCACGTTGTGTCATCGGCAGTGCAAGATCATGGAAATTGGTTTCAGGTGACCTGATCAGCCTGAGTAGAGCTGAATTCATTTATCCCAAGATCTATTATGTGTATATTAGTGAATCAACAATGGTGTACATAAAAGTGATATCTCACCTCAGCGTTTGAGTGTGTAAGTCAAATGACTGAGGGGAGACCAGATCCAAGTAAGCAACTTATGACCTAAAGACGTGAAACAATTAAAATATCATTAGAAACATTTTATTTTTAATTTGCACAGAAAATTTGATAAATGCTAATGGAAACTAGGATTGGGTCACATGTCAGGGTGACGCGTTTTATTAATCGAACAATGGTAACTCTCCTCAAGATCTCAATGGTGTTCGCGTGATACTAGTTACCTTTATAACGTTGCCAGCTTGGTCAGGTCTGATGACGAAGATATCGACCTTGGCAGAATTGCTGATCGTAGGGACTGAGTGTAAATATACAGGTCGAAAATTCATGTTGTTTTCCAATGGAACAACTAGCTGTGAAGTTTCATCACCTGATCGTCTTTGCAGATGGGGGTTGGTAGAGCCCAAATCGGCGCGATCAATAAACGATACACAGCGCACGCCATAGGACAAGGAATAGCATGTCACTTATTTCCCACTACTAACCTCACCCAATATGATTCAATATTCTTACACTTCCCAACCCGATCCAGGGAAACCCAAGTCAATATCGGTAATTATGTCCCATCGGTGGCGCCATGTTGATCATCAACTACCATTTAGTAGCCGCCAACTTTCGACCCGATCTGGTGCAAGTCAATGTCATATCGCTAATTTGACTCAATTAACGGCTCGCAGAGTAATGGATGCTTCACATGTTGCGGTACGGCTAATATCTTATTCCTCCACCGATCTAGGTACCTTGAGTACCTTGAGTTAAATCAGTTATCCTGATTGCCAAATTCCATTTAGCAGCCGCCCACCTGCCGAACCGATCCGGTGTAACTCAAGGTGATACCAGCAATCTCACTCAATTAATGGCGCAACCTTGATCAGCAAGTAATGCTTCACGTGTGGCACTGCGGATCAAATCCTATGCTG
>QLPG01008408.1:0-14990 GCA_003314385.1 Gomphus sp. MG54 | reverse complement strand
GACCTTTCGACAACACCCCTCGGCAGTACCGAAGTCCATCAGTATCCGACTCCTGACACCTGCCAACATTATGAAGCCAATACTATTGTAATAACACTCGGCCCATGCATCATTGGTATTCCTAATGCCTGACATATTTCCTCATTCTGAATATCGACTAGGTTTATGCCTTCTTGTCTTCCCCTCTCCTGCCTGAAGTCCTTTACTTGGGCTGACACTCTTGGCACTCTCTCAGGTATCACATCTGTTCCAACTTAGTGTCATGTATGGAAAGTAGGGTGCAATGCACGAGTATGTTGAAGCCAAGCCACTCTGATCAGTCCGCAGGACTTGGCCAATTGGCACCCATATCGTGAACTCAGCACTATTGCAATAGTGCTCAGCCCGTGTATTGTGCATTCCCAGTGCCTAACACCAATCTTGATCTCCTCTATGACATTGAGGGGTGACATATCACCCCAATTCCCAATGGAGTTACCCTATAAGGAACATAGTCACAGATCAGATATCAGAGAATAGAAATAACAGAATGGAATTGCAAATAAGGAAAATAGAGTAGAACATATAAGGAAATATTAAAAGTAATAAAGGCAAAGATAGATGTGGGAGCATGTGGAGGACAGACATAATAAGTAAAGCATACTGAATGTTACATGCGATGCCAAGATGGAATAGGCTGAATACATAAGGTGCACTGAATTCAAAGGCTGGTAGAGCATATGGCTGAAATGGCAAATGGGGCAGAGTTAGGCTGAATGCAGCTGGTGTGAATAGTCAGGGATATCAGCATAGTGGTTTCTAATAGAAAGGTATTCAGACCACCTAGCTTGTCATCTAGTAAACAGTTTGGTAGTACAGAAGTACTCCAAGTTCTTGTAATCTGTGATGATGTTTACTAGGCCTGCTGATCCTTCTAAGTAATGTCACCAATGTTAGAAAACTTCAAAGATGGCAATAAGGTCTTTGTCATAAAGATGGCAATAAGGTCTTTGTTATAAAGATGGCAATAAGGTCTTTGTCATAAACATTGTAATTGAGTTCAGATGAAGTGAAGGTTTAGGAATGAAAGGCTATAGGGTGGAATTCTCTGTCTGAGGTTGCTGAGAGAGAATAGCAGCAAGGGTATAATCTGATACATCTGTCTCCACAATCAAGGGATTATCAGGTATCTAAGAAGTGAGGATGAGTGTATGCCTTGGTAATGCCAAAGGTGTAGGTAGGGAAATGCATGGGTTAGGCCAACCTGCATGGGTCACCAGGTCGGGTGTCCTTGGGTGCGGGTGCGGGTCAAGCCGCAAGCACCCATGACCCAGGCCCAACCCGGGGCATCAACTCCGACACGAATGCGATGCCCTGTATGTGCACGTGACACCACGAACGCAATGTATGTGACCTATGCACAGGTGCTGCCATGAACGCAACGTATGTGCACATGCTGCCACAAACACAACATACACACACATGCTGCCACAAATGTAACATAGGCACATGTGCTGCCATGAACATGGTATGGTGTATGCACATGCACTGCCACAAATGTAACATAGGCACACACACCGCCATAAACATGGTGTATGCACATGCACTACCATGTACCCAACATATGCGCATATGCCGTGACAAATGTGACGTATGTGAAGTATGCGCACGTGCTGCGACAAACACGATGTATGCTCACGTGCCATGACAAATGCAATGTATGCGCACACACTGTGATGAACGCAACGTACATGATGCCACAAACATGACATATGTGACGTATGTGCACATGCTGCCATGAACGTGATGTACGCGCATGTATGCAGGTGTGGCATGTACCTGAGACCCATCAACCTGTGGGAAAAAACCCATGAGTTGATGGGTTCGGGTTTCCTGTGGGTTGGGTGTGAGTCACCCACATTTGACCCGTGAGTGACCTATGCCATTCCCTAGGTGTGGGGAGAAACTGTGAAAGGCAACAAATTCCCACAGTGATGTGTTCTTTCAACTGGGCCAAAAGGCCACTATGCCAGGTTATCTGGTATTAGTCTGTGGGCACTATTTAAACAGCAACTTGTTACATGTATTCACCAACCATTGCAATGGTATGTAACAGAAACCGGCCAAGTCCTGCAGGCCAGTCATAGTAGTTTGGCTTCAATGTGCTCATGCATTATGCCTTACTTTCTGTGTGTGCTACTAGGGAATGCCACGGGTGCTCTTGACTTGACCCATACCCAAACCTAAGGGCCCCCGACCTGGTGACCCATGTGGGTTTGCCTAACCTGTGCTATTCCCTACATGTCACTGATTTGGAACGGAAGAGGTGCTCGGGAGGATGCTGAGAGTATCGGCCTAAGTAGAGGACTTCTAGACAGAGGGAAGAAGAGCAGGAAGGTGTAAAGCTAGTTGATACTCAGACTGAGGAACTATGTACATGCATTTGCTACTTATATAGATTAAGAGGTGGAATATGGATTAGGGGTGGCATAAGACATGGAGGAAAGAATAAGGTATGGAGACTATGTGGAAGTATTATCCACAGCAATCTAGAATAGAACAATAAGATATAAATGAGAATAAAACAATGAAATATGACCAATAATAAACAAGTAGGAGTGTGGGAGAAAATAGAACAATAGGGGGTGGCCAAATATAAAACAATAGGGCCACGACCAGATGATAATAAATAATGAATGTCCTGAGGGGAACTGGGCAAAGGGAAGGATGGGAAATAAAAGAATAATAAGGAATAGAAGGGATGGGATGGGGGAAGTGAACCAAATCATGAACCAAATATACCAAGCCAAGACCACATACTAGTGAGGAATGACTTATCACTGGTATGTGGGATGAACGGTAATGGTCATTCGGTCAGTACTACTGAGTGAACCAGAACTTGGTATTGTAGGCTTGACAGTGCACAAGTAAATGCCATTTTAAGCTTATTGAAAGCTTCCCTATACTTTTCAATGAAGTTCTATGGTAATCCTTTTCATGTTAGTCTAGTGAACGGAATGGTGATGGCTGAGTAGTTATTGATGAAACACTTGTAGAAGTTTACAAAACCTAAGAAGGATTAGACATCCTTTGCCTTCTGAGGTTCCAGCCACTGCAAGGTACACTTGACTTTGTCTTCTGCCATGGTAAGTCCCTTGGATGACAGTATATACCCAAGGTATTCTATCAAGGTTTGATGGAAAGAACACTAATCTTCTTGAGCATACAGGCTATGTTTCTATAACTAATGCAGAACTTCTCGGACATGTTCAATGTGTGAGGTTTCATCATTGGAGTAGATGAGAATATCATTCAAATAGATAATAATGCAGACATCCAATAAATCACCAAAGATGTCTTTCATGAATTGTTGGAAGATTTCAGGGGCAGTTGATAGGCCAAATGGCATGACAAGCCATTCAAAGGATCCATAGCAAGTCCTGAAGGCTGTTTTCCTTTCATCTCCTTCTGCAATTCAAACAAGGTGATAGGCATGTTGGAGGTCAATTTTTGTATAGATGTGAGCTTTCTTGGGAGTATCTAAAAAATCTGAGATTAGTAGGAGAGGATATTGATCCTTCTTTGTGTTCCTGTTGGAAGTGTATACAGAGTCATAAGAAATGGTCCTTCTCTTATAAAAATAGTTCAGGTGCTCTATGTGATGAGCAGGATGGGTAGATGAAGCTTATACTCAGGTGTTCTTCAAGGAATTCTTGAAGAGCATGAAGCTCAGAGACTAAGAGCAAGTAGATGGGACTGAGGGGAGGTGAGGTCTTTTCTTTAAGGTTGATTTTCAGGTTGTAAGACCTATGCAGGCTAGCATGTTACCTTGAGCTTTGCTGAGCACATTAGCAAAGTCATGGTAATATTCAAGAACATGCTGTTTAATATTGTCTAGAATTTCTGAGGTGCCAAATATTGTTGACCCATGAGTGAATTTGTCAAGGTCAGCAAAGTTGAGTCACAATGCCTGAGAGCTGCAAGTATACACAAAGGCATCAGCATTGACTAGTGCTACTCAAGGTGCTATCAACTTTGGAGGTGATAGTGAAGTGTTACTAGGAAGTGAGGTGCTATGAGCTGTAGTAGCCAGAGGGGCTGGCATAGAGACTGGTTCTGATGTCTCGAAGGTAATACTGCCTAATACCCAGTGAATCAATGGATTGTAGCAGGTGAGCCAGTTGTAACCAAATATCACAAAACAGCTGCCATCTAATGAAGTTATATAGAATATAACTGTCTGAATTTCATCAGTCAGAAAATGTATTGGCAGGGTAGTAGCCTGTAGGATGGTAGATTTAGTGAAACCATCAAATAGTTTCAAGGGAATGGGAGATATAGGTGTTAAGTCCGCATGTCAGGCACTTAGCTAGTACTTCCGAAAGGGCTATCCGGGTTAGCGTAGAGGTCCGTAATGGGGCCGAAGACCAAGAACGGAGATTGGACGGACTACGGACGGGGACGGGAGTGCCGGGAGCTTAGGGTTGGTCGCAGATTGGTTTGATCCAGTCACTGAGGTGTTCAAGGTCGAAGGGACTTGGCTTCAACTTATGTGTTGCGCCCTCCTCGATCGTCTGTCCCTAATTTCGGAAAGGAGATGGAAGTTTACCAGAAGTGAATCAGAAACTAGGTGGTAGACTAAGTCGATATTCGTACTGGTGAACAGTCCAGTCAACTGAGAGACTATATACATGCGACTATCCTTGTACTATCTTTGCCGGTCATAAAACAAGGAAAAGGAGAGTACAAGGGGTTAATATAAAGAGAAAACAAGGGAGTGAGGTACGCAATGGTCCTGTGCGTCGGTTATCAAAGTATTGAGTCCTTGGTCAGAAACAGACTCGGGGATAGTGTCTTGGTTGTGACGGGAATGGACATGGGAATGCGGTATCTCGGACGGGCATGTCAGGGACAGGAACCATGGAAAACAATCCTTCATCTTTTCGGTTGGAAAGGTCTCGGAAACAGAGGCAGGTGGTTGTGGGGGTTAGTATGGGTTTGTTGAAAGCATGGGCTAAAACAATAGGGCTAGTAGGTAATGAATATTTCTGTACTACTTGTAATTTAATAAAACAGTTGGAAGAACAACAATCAACAAGCATAACTAAGGGGATTTCAGGCATAATTATAAAAGACAAATTAAGTACTAAAGAGTTCTTTAAGGGAGTGGAAATGGTGTTTAAGATAAGCATACAAGCAAGGTCACTGCAATCCTTGGTTTGCATGATTCTAAAGTTGCTCTCTATTTTTTGATTCCATGGCCATGGATTCTTTAGCCTTGGTATCAGTGCTTATTTTGGTGGCATGAGCTTTAGTGTTTGAATAGCTCAGTGCCTTTGAGCTTGCCTTTGGACAGTCCTTGACTATATAGCCTTTTGAGGGCAGAGACCTTGATCAATTTATCTCTGGCATTCTTCTGGCAAGAGTTTGCCATCTTTTCTAAGCTTTGATGAAAGGTTGGTGTTACGATATAAGGAATAATGTAATTGTAATTAAACATAATATCTCCCAAAGGTAAACAATGGTGAGGTTCAGAGTAGGGCATGGCTTCAACTTGTATGTTGCACCTACCAGATCACACTGGTCTCTAATTTTGGAATAGCGAGACAGAAAGAAAGGATTTAGTCAAAATCAAAGTTGATTATCTGACTGAGGACTGAACTACTGAATGTATAAGATCTTTATACTACTTTCAAATCTATGAGGAGTCAACTAGATTCCTATAATAGATAAGAAAGCTGAGGATCATAAAAAGCAAGAATAGAAATACTACATCCCAATCTTGATCTCCTCTGTGACATTGAGGGGTGACATGTCACTCCAATTCCCAATGGAGTTACCCTATAAGGAACATAATAGCAGATTAGATAAGGTAGTGGACAAATGGTTTCCACTAAGGTCATGTGACTCAAATGTCACATCCACCATTTTGCACAAGGATCTGGCAACATTGACAAAAAAAATATTCTAAGACCACAGATCAATGTTATAGAACTATATGTACATAGTCTTGGTTTTACTTTTTGAAAAAAAATCACTATTGCAAATGTAGTATATCAAAACTTTCAAACATCTTCTCAAAATTCATAATTATAGTTTTAAGCAGTCTGACACTGTTAAAATTTTTGGTCACAAAATTTTTTCACTGACATAATCACCTATATAAGGAAATAGTCCATATATAGAAAGACATTCCCACAGATGAGGTAGAGGACATATTCTGCTAAGGTCACGTGACTCAAGTGTCATATCCATCATTTTGCACAAGGATCTGGCAACATGCCAGATACTATTTTAGCTGAGTTGGACAAGGCAGCTGTCAGGGGACGACCCTCTCCGAGTCCTGATGACAAGTCCGAGGTCCTATCTCGGACTCCTCCCAAGTCCGAGGTCCTATCTTGGACTCCTCCCAAGTCCGAGGTCCTATCTCAGACTCCTCCCAAGTCCAAGGTCCTATCTCGGACTCCTCTCAAGTCCAAGGTCCTATCTTGGACTCCTCTCAAGTCCGAGGTCCTATCTTGGACTCCTCTCAAGTCCGAGGTCCTATCTTGGACTCCTCTCAAGTCCGAGGTCCTATCTCGGACTCCTCCTAAGTCCAAGGTCCTATCTCGGACTCCTCCCAAGTCTGAGGTCCTATCTCAGACTCCCCCCAACTCCGAGGCCAGGAGACCCAGGTCCGAGGGACCACCAAGCAGGAGATAGGAATGATCTTAGCATGATGGCTGGAACCAGGAATAGGCACCTGTGATTTATAAGCTAGTGCACAGACCACTTACATAAAGGGTATAAAAGAGGTTCACCAGCAGCAGAGATCCTTAGACTTTCCTCTTCGGATTTCCCCTGCTTAGGTGAGAGCCCTACATGTACTTAGGTAGTAGCTATAATTGAACTTCAGATTTCCCCTGCTTAGATCTGAGAAGCCTGTGGGTAGGCTCTGGGTTCGAGTCCCATAGTCAGGCCTAGGAGGACGTCCAGGCTGGGTGGTGTCCTGCTAGTTCCAGCCTCCAGCAGTCGAGATCAGTTCCGAAAGAGGGTTGCCCTTACAGCAGCTGATATTATATAGTGTAGCTCAATTATTATTTCCAAAAAAAAAATGCCATCCTCTGTAGCAGAATACAAATTTTTTTTCAACAATGAAAATTTTTGTGCCTGTGACCATGACTATCACATCATGTGACCTTAGCAGAAACTGTTTGTCTGCTACCTTATAAGAGATAGAATGGAATTGCAAATAAATGAAAGTGGAGTGGAATATAAATGAAAGGATATTAAATATAAATGAAGATAGAATGGAATTGTGAGCATATGGAGTTTGACGTAAATGAGTGGAGTGAATTGACAGAAGCATGTGATACCAAGACAGATACACAAGGTGCATATAGTCCATGGGCAGAGGGCATATAGTTGAATAGGTGAGTAAAGGTATAGTTGGGCTGAGTGGTGTAGAGTTGCTCTAGGTAATTAATACCCAAAAGCCTACGTGCACCGGTCCTTTTCTCTGACAGGGTCTAGCACAGTGGTTTAGCACAGCTAGATTAAGCTCTGTAACATGGCAATGTATGAATGAAAATAGAATGTGAGTGATTAGGATGTGATGTGACAGGGATGTGACCTGAGATGCAAATGTGACATGCTGACTAAGACTTGGACTTTGGCTTTGGACTTGAATATAATAGTCTAGATGTTTCTAGACTAGCCTTGACTTGAACTTAGAGACTGGACTTAGGACTTTAACTTGTGAACTTGTTATTACAGAGGTGAGCCAGAGGCCTTTATATACAAAAACCAAGAAATGATGCAAAACGATGCAAGAGGTTGGCTATGTCAGTTGAATGACAAAGCACGAGAACAAAGTATACAAAAAAGAAAACTATGGAGAAACTCTGGAGCATCGAGGCTACGTGAATAGGGGCTAGGGGCTATAATAGGGGGAGACTAACCAAAATGGTAAGGATGATGAGTAACAATGAGAAAAGACTAATAGAATAGGAAACAGGTCTTAGTTAAGCCAAGAAAAGGGGAAACATATAAAAGAAACAATAAGGAAGTCTACCAATAAATGTCTAACAACCTTGTCTACTACTCCTAAGGGGCCTTAGGATGAGTCAGGGGACTGAGTCATCTCGGAGTATTTCCAGGTCACAGGCAACATATCTTCCGCAATTTCTCCAGTATCCAATCCAAGGATAGGGGTCTGGGAGTAGGTGGACTAATAGGTATACAGTTATGCACTCTCATTTTGTGTTTAAGAGTGAGTCGAATAGAGTGGGCAGGGTAATCAAGATGGGATGGTGCCCTGAACTCTGCCTTGTATTCCACTCTACTCCTATCACAATATGCTGGTCTAGACATCATACCAAGAAATATGTATGGTTCTTGGCTTTCTAGGAAATAGACTCCATCTCCTATCACATATGACTGAGTGTAGATTGGATGGGTCATCTTCTGAATGAGAAATGTGCTGGGGGAGATACACGAAGATAATGATATGTTAATAGAGAATGGCACAGGTTAGGCCAACCTGCATGGGTCAAGCTGAGAGTACCTGCAACCCAGCCCAACCCGCAGTGTCATGCATGTGTGTATGACACACATGTAGGGAATAGCATGGGTTTGGCCAACCCGCATGGGTTACCGGGTCAGGTGCCCTTGGGTTTGGGTGCGGGTCAAGCTAAGGGCACCCGTGACCCAGCCCAACCCGGCACGTTAACCATGTACACGTGCATGCACATGTGCATGACACCAAACTGGAGACTCGCTTCTGTCATACGTGTGCACGTATGACATGCACGCACATGTGACACACATGCTTACGCACTGTACACATATGACATGCACATGCTGACACCAACGAGCCATATGTGCACGCGTATAACACGTTCATGTTGGCGTGTGCACGTATAGCCCATTCGTGCGTGTGCATACAACGCATCCATGTCGGCGCATACGCATATAGCACGTTCGAGTCGGCGCATATGCGTACAGCATGTTCGTGTCGGCATGTACACGTACAGTGCATTCGAGTTGGTGCATACATGTACTGTGCGTTCAAGTTGGCACATATGCATACAGCACGTTCGAGTCGGCATGTACATGTACTGCATGTTCGAGTCGGCACGTGCATGTACTGCGTGTTTGTGTTGGCACGTGCATGTACAGCGCATTTGTGTCGGCGCAAAAATGACATACAACATGAACGCACCGCAGGTGTACGGGTGCGGCATGCACCTGACACCCATCGACCCGTGAGAAAAAACCCATGGGTTGATGGGTTCAGGTTTGCCATGGGTCAGGTGTGGGTCACCCACATTTGACCCATGGGTGACCCATGCCATTCCCTACACACATGTGCCACACAGGCACATGACACGCCCACACCATATGTATATACAGAAGACATAGATGACATGCATATACCATACACACCGTATACACCATATGTGCCATATGTGTTGTACATGCCATATGTGTCGTACATGTTGTATGCGTATTAGATCTGCGTGTCAGCGCTTAGCTGGAGACTTCTGGAAGGGTTTTTGGAGGGTTCTGAATGGTTCCCGAAGGGGGGGTACGTATTCCGGGGACGGGGGGGACTAAGGGTTGTGGGCTCGGAATCGGAATCGGAACGGGGATGGAAGTCGGGAACGCCAGGGGCCTTGGGACTGTTCATGGTATAGGGTGGTATGAGTGGTTTGAGGTCTCAGGGACTTGGCTTCAACTTATGTGTTGCGCCCTCCTCGATCGTCTGTCCTTAATTTCGGAAAGTCGGAAAGTTTACCGGAACTTAATTGGAAACTACAACGCAGAATTAAGTCGATATTCGTACTGGTGAATAGTCCAGTCAACTGGTGACTTATATACATATATCTAGTCTTATACTATCTTTTACCGAGTAAAGACAAGGGGGGGAGGAGAGTACAAGGGGAAATATAAAATGAAGAACAAAGGAGTGAGGTACGCGGTAACCCTGTGTGTCATCTATCAAAGGAGCAGAACCTTGACTTCGGAATCTTTGGAGGTTCGGAAACACGGAACCTCGGGGTGGTGCATCAGAAATCCAGAAATCGGTTATTCAGTCTTTGAGCGATTGGAAAGGTCCCAGAAATGGCGCAGGTGGTTGTGGGATTTAATGTGGGTTTATTTGGTGGCATGGGCCATAACAATACGCCATATGTGTCATATGTGCCATATGCATTGTATGTGCCATACATGTTGTATGTGCCATATACACCATACGTGCTGTACATGTGTGGGTGCAGCACGCACCTGACACCCATCGACCCATGGGAAATTCCATGGATTGATGGGTTCAGGTTTCCCATGGGTCAGGTGTGGGTCACCCACATTTGACCCATGGGTGACCTGTGCCATTCCCTATATGTTAATGATTCTGCCTGGATATGTGTGTCCTTGTCAAGTCTACGATACCATGCTCTGACTTACTTGGCAGTACCAACCAACCGACCCTTACCTATATCATCCCTCACTAGTGTGTGGCCTCGGCTCAGTACATTCGGTTCATCATTTGGCTCATTGTCCCTATCCCACCCTCCTATTCTTTATCATTCTTTTGTTCCCTGTCCTTCCCCTTGCCTGTTTACCCTCAGGACACTCACTATTTGTTGTCACTCAGCAGTGGCCCTATTGTTTTATGTTTGGCCACTCTCTATTGTTCTATTTTCACTCACTCTTTTGTTCTCAATCACATTTCATTGTTCTATTCTCACCTACATTCCTTCTATTCTTGATCATTGTGGACAATACCTCCACATGATTCTTCATACCTTATTGTTCTCCATTCCTTGTGCCACTCTGTTCCACATCTCACTTATTAGCCTATATAAGTAGCCAATGTATGTAGATGGTTCTTCATTCTGGAAATCAACTAGGTTTACACCTTCTTGTCCTCCCTTCTCCTGTCTAAAGTCCTTTACCTGGGCTGACACTCTCAGCACCCTCCCAGGTATCCCTCTGTCCTAAATTGGTAGCATGCATGGGAAGTAGGGTGCAACACATGAGCATGTTGAAGCCATGCCACTACTTCTAGCCTGCAGGACTTGGCCATTACCCAGCCCAACCTTTCGGCATTCCCAGAGCCTGACAGTCCTGGGTGTTATAGCGTTGCATGGGAATGAGCTCTGAAGAAGACATGATAATATAATGGGAGTCTGAAGATTGAAGTGCTTAATAGAATGGTTGGCTGTGTGATGTGGTGACAGTGAAGGTGATATGGGATGAGCACCATCAGAGTCTAATTTGGAACATGGTTGAGATTGATTGCTTTACTGTCAGCAGGCTGAAATGAATAGTCGGGCATGCCGGCATACAGTTCCTAACAGTTGGATGTCTTAGAGTAACTGGAGGCTGACTGGTTAGATGAGGTTGTAGTTGAACCTCAGTTGGAGTTTGTGAGATTCTTATACTCCTTACATTTCCAATATCTGCTGTCAATATCTAATCCAAAGTTTCAAAGCTTGGTGAGGGACTTGAAGTGAGAGAAGTATAGGAGGTTGTTTTATTCATTTGGCTAACCCTTTGTATGCCACATGAGTGAGGGTGGCATCATTCCACTGGGTACAAGTAGAAGTATGGGTGAAGTCTATGAATTACCATGTTGCTCTATAGTGTTCATTCATGACTATTTTTTCAAGTTCAATTTCTGCTTGTGTAGTATTATTGAACAGTCCAAAGTTTACTTTATGTTCCAAGTGAAAATCTTCCCAGTTGACAAGCCATGTAGGCTCAGGGTATCAAGTACATGTACCGAGTATCGGGTAACTCAGTAGTGCTGACCAAACGATCAGTCTAATTCCATGTGCAAGTGACCAAGCCATACATAAGTCACTTGATACGTTGATCTCAGTTTGGCACATTCATCATCCACATTCCCCATTCCTATCCCTCATCCACTCTTCCCCATTCATTATCCATTAATCCCCACTCTTTTTATTCTTCATTTCTTGGCCTATTTCACCTCAGGACATTTCTTTATTGTTTTATCCTCGGCCATGACCCTATTGTTTTATATTTGGTCATTCTCTATTATCTTATTCTTGGCCACATTCCTATTATCTTATTTTTATTGTTCTATTCTTGTTTACATTCCTTATTCTATTCTTGATCGTTGTGGACAATACTTCCACATGTTCTTTATACTTTATTGTTCTCCATTCCTTATGCCACCCTGTTTCCACATCTCGCTTCTTAACCTATATAAGTAGCAATTGTATTTAGATGGTTCCTTGTTCTGAATATCAACTAGGTTTACACCTTCTTATCTTCCCTTCTCCTGTCTAAAGTACCCTACTTGGGCCAACACTCTCAGCACTCTCCCAGGTATCTCATCTGTTCCAAATTAGTGGCATGTATGGAAAGTAGGGCACAATGCACAAGTATATTGAAGCCAAGCCACTCTGATCGGTCTGCAGGACTTAGCCAATTCCCGCCAGCATCGTAAAGTTGGCACTATTACAATAGTACTCAGCCTATGCATCGTCAGCATCCTTGGTACCTAACAGCAAGGTGAAGTAAGTGAGGTTCAGACTGGTGAATTGGGGTCACAGTTTCTGATCAGATGGCTAAAGAAAGGTGGCAGAAGTGTGGTGGCTAAGAAAGGTGGAAGAGTAGGGTTTACATAAAAAGGAAAAGTAACCATGTGCTTTGAGCAGAAATAACAACAGAGATAAGTGCAGAGAGGTTGTGCCATCTTTAGACAAAAGACCTAGATCAGTATTAACTTACTGTATCTTGTTTGAGAACTTGACTTGGCTTTATTTACACCAAAGTGTTGTCACAGCTTCTTAGGTTCCAAAAAATGGAGGTTCTCACCTAGTGGGGGGAAATTCTAAGAGGAAAGCCTAAGGATCCTCCCATTAGTGAGCCCTATTATATATGTTTATATAGGTAGTCTATGTCCTTCATATCTTCACTCATGACTCTATATATACTTAGTATTACCCAAGCTACTTCTCAGTACTTAGACTAACATCCTAGTCCTTGGTCTGAGGTGTATTTGTCTCACACTGTTAGGCACCAAGGATGCCAACAATGTGTGGGCTGAGTACTATTGCAATAGTGCCAACCTTACAATGTGGGTGGGAATTGGCCAAGTCCTGCAGACTGATCGGATTAGCTTGGCTTCAACATACTCATGCCTTGTGTCCTACTTTCTATGTGTGCCACTAATTTGGAACAGATGTGGTACCTGGGAGAGTGCCGAGAGTGTCAGCCCAAGCAAGGGACTTCAGATGGGAGAAGGGAAGACAGGAAGGTGTAAACCTAGTTGATATTCAGAACAAGGAACTATCTACATACATTCACTACTTATATAGGTTAAGAAGCAAGATGTGGAACCAGGATGGCATAAGGAATGGAGAACAATAAGGTATGAAGAACACATGGAAGTATTGTCCACAATGATCAAGAATAGAATAAGGAATGTAAACAAGAATAGAACAATGGAAATAAGATAATAGAAATGTGGCCAAGAATAAGATAATAGAAAATGACCAAATATAAAACAACAGGGCCATGACCGATGATAAAACAATAAAGAAATGTCCCAAGGTAAAATGGGCTAAGAAATAACAAGTAAATGGGGTGGGATTAATGGATAATGAATGAGGGAAGAGTGGAGACATATGTGTGGTTTGGTCACTCATGCATGAAATTAGACTGATCATTCAGTTGGCACTGCCAAGTTACCTGATACTCAGTACATGTACTTGCGCTGAGCTTAGCTTGTCTCAGGTCAATTCAGCCTCCCCCTCCGCCTGCCTCAGGCCCTTGTACTTGACCTTGGGGCTCTGCATCTGACTTCAGCCCTCAAAATGTCAGTGCAATCCCTCTTGGAGGGTCCAAAGGACCAAGGATGGCTAGTATAGCCTTCAAAGTTGTGGGTGCATGTTCAGATCAGCTGGTTCAGAATTGACTCAGTGTTTAGAATGGGTCATCCTCTGACAAATGTCTAGTGGAACATAGGGAGACCCAAAAGATCTACTGACACTTTGGAGATGCCTCCATCTCATAGATGAGCCTTATCCAGAGTTGTGTCCATCTCCCATACTCAGAGGTTCTGGAATAATTTATGGGGAATCTGTAGGTCAGGGGGAGTACAGAGGATCCTGAGACATCAATGTCATAGATATGGCATCTGGGGGGTTACAGAGGTTGTTACATGAATCACAGAGGCTACCCAGAGGTCACAAGAGTTATCAAGGAGGTCACCAAAGTTACAGAGGAAATCATGGAGGTGAAGCCTGAATCAGAGCATTCCTCTCGGGGATCCAAGAGCAGAGGTCATTGGTGTGGGATCCAGAGGGTCCAGAGGCTGTCACACCAATCATGGAGGTCCCAGAGGAGGAAAGAAACTGGGATCCCCTGACATCAATGCACTCATGGTCAACCTACAGAATATACACCGACTAACTACTGGCAGAGGTCATGTATATCAACCTACATATGATCAGTTGCAGCAATAACCATCATAAGGGATTATAGCATAGTTATGTATATATGCTTTCTCTAAAAATATTTGTCCGTGTTTATAGGCTACATTGACCGAGTTTGAACAAACCTGGGATATGTGGCATCTATCGAAAGGACCATGTTATGTTGTCCGTCGCATTATCGGACAAAATTCATGCTGTAACCGCCCTGGCCATTTGGCTCGAACTTGAAATTATCAGTCGAAAGGCCGAAGTTACCTGTCCGCTGTTAAGCGATGGCACAATAAGGGGAGTTACATGGTTCGAACCTAATATACTGTTCCCAAGGCCTTTGAGCTTGTCCATCATCTCTCCCATTTCTGCTTTCTGAGCGGCCTCGCGCCGAGGCTTAACACGATCAAGAGCTTGCCGAATCTGAAGCAGAAGCGGAGATGATGGTGGGAGAGTATTCAAAAGTTCGTTGTAATCTGCAAAAGTCAATGTATTTCATTTTATATCCAAAGACGCACCCACAAACCTTCTTCGGCGGAAGTCAGGGACGACCAGGTTCCAAGGATATCATTT
>QLPG01008398.1:0-38436 GCA_003314385.1 Gomphus sp. MG54 | reverse complement strand
TTTTCTCGAGGACGTTCTAGTGATCCTGTAATGGATTTGATCTGGGACGCAATCGAGGCATATATAGTCTGCTATATAGAATTGAATGGAAATGTACACATACTGGGAAGTATTAGTTACCCATAATTATTAGCCCCAGCATATTCTACAAATGTTAAAACTCATCAAGTGACCATGTGAAACTATCAGGCATGTGCTGTAGTTGTGTTATTATCCCTCTATTTATCCAGCATCCTATGCCTCTAGACCCTTCTCTAGAAGACCATAGCTTGACCAATCCCTTCTGGGGATTTCCACCAACATCATGCATAGTCCAAGCATGCTAACTTTAGCCACCCATCCCCTCGAAGCTCTGTCTTCATATCTAAATCAGGATGCAAGATAAAGAATGTAACGAGTCACCCACGGGTTGGTTTTTGGTGACCCACACCAAAAACCCTATATGGGAACCTGAACCTGTCAACCCATGGGTTTTTTTCCAATGCATGTCCAGGTGTTCGATGGGTTGTGAAAGAAAAAAAAATTGGGGGCTTTGCATAGGGAGCGTGGGCTATGGTTGGAATGCTAGGTGCAGACATGCTCATAGGGCTTTCGGGGGTCTATCAGCTTTGTGCATTGTGGGTGCAGGATGTGTAGGGTTTAGAGTAGTCTGTCACTGTTGGGGAGTGTGCGCGTGCAGAATCATTTGGTCGCAGAAGCTGTGTGCGGAGGGTGAGCGTGTATGGCTGAAGTGTCGGTGTGCAACGACGTGGGTGCACTATGCATAGGGCATTGAGTCGACCGTTGGGGGTGGTAGGGACCATGGGTGCACTATGCGTAGGGCATTGAGTTGACCGTCGAACGTGGTAGGGATGACCGTGCGCATGCAGAATCAGGGTTGATTTTCAATCGCTTCTGTTTGAACCACACAATCATAAGAAATTGATTTCGGTCCGTCTGATGAATAGCCATCGCAGCTGGAGCGCCGTTGAGGTAGCAGCATGGCGTAGGGGCGTCGTCGATGCGTGACACATCGGTGCTCCATGACGGTTGGGGAGCATCGCGCGTGTCAAAGGTGGTTCAACTGGATATGCCCGAGTCAGACGGTTGGTGTGTGTAATCGGCCATGTCGGTGTTAAGCTTCTTGACACAAGGCATGTGTTGGAGGTGGTTCAGTTGGGTGTGCCCAAGTCAGATGGTAGGTGTACATAATTGGTCATATCAATGTCAGGCTCCTTCTGTACAGCTCTTACATAATAAAATAAACATAAGGTACAGGACATACGGTTTCCACTAAGGTCACGTGATGGTGACAGTCATGGTGATGGCACAAAAATTTTTGTTGTCAAGTTAAAATTTTATATTCTGCTACAGAGGATGGTGATTTTTTTTGGAAATAATGATTGAGCTATACTATATAATATCAGCCTTGTCTAACTCAGCTAAAATAGTGTCTGGCATGTTGCCAGATCCTTGAGTGAAATGGTGGATGGGACACTTAAGTCATGTGACCTTAGTAGAATCTGTATGTCCTCTACCTTACCTGTGGGAATATCTTTCTATATATGGAATATTTCCTTATATAGGTGATTATGTCAGTGCAAAATTTTGTGACCAAAAATTTCTTGACAGTGTCAGACTGCTTAAAGATGTAATTATAAATTTTGAGAAGATATTTGAAAGTTTGGATATACTACATTTGCAATAGTGATTTTTTTCAAAAAGCACAACCAAGACTATATACATATAGTTCTATGTCAATGATCTGTGGTCTCAGAATCAAATTTTGATCAATGTTGCCAGATCCTTGTGCAAAATGGTAGATGTGACACTTGAGTCACATGATCTTAGCAGAAACTGTATATCCTCTACCTTACTATTTTGAACTTAAATAAAACTAGCTATGCTCTGTCCAAAGGACAGAAGATGTTCCAAGGTGGCTTTACCACTAAAAGGCAGCCTGTAAAGGAGGTGGCCTAGCAGCCACCTTTACAAGAGAGAGGTAGTCTTGTAGGTCTCTGGCAAATTGGTATCCTTGCTCCTTGTAGCTGAAGTTAACAATACATCTGAACTTGTACAAGACTTTCACAAGTCCTACCTATTCAAACCTAGACCATTATCTATCTCTAGTACCTCTAAGACTATATACAAAGAAGAGACCTGTTAGGAACTGTACACCAGCATGCTTAACTATTCATTTCAGCCCACTCAGCCCAACTCTACCCTCACTTGCCTATTCAACTATACACCCTCAGCCCATAGACTATATACACCTTGTGTATCTGTCTTGGCATCACATACTCCTGTCAATTCACTCCACTCATTTATGTCAAACTCTATATGCTTGCAATTCTATTTTCACTTCATTTATATTTAATATCCTTCATTTATATTCCACTCCACTGTTATTATTTGCAATTCTGTTCTATCTCTCATATCTGATCTGCTACTACGTTCCTTATAGGGTAACTTTATTGGGAATTGGGGTGACATGTCATCCCTCAATGTCACAGAGGTGATCAAGATTGGGACATAGTATTTCTGTTCTTGCTTTTCATGATCCTTGGCTTTCTTATCTATTATAGGAATCAAGTCAACTCCTCATATATTTGAAAGATCTTGTACATTCAGTAGTTTAGTCCTCAGTCAGATAATCAACTTGAATTTCAACTAAGTCTTTCTCTGTCTCACTATTCCAAAATTAGGGACCAGTGTAATCTAGTAGGTGTATCATACAAGTTGAAGCCATACCCTACTCTGAACCTTGCCATTGTTTACCTTTGAGAGATATTATGTTTAATTACGATTATATTATTCCTTTACATCATAACAAGACCACCTTTTGGTTTTGTGTGAGCATTCCTGATCAAGGCAGATTTAAGGATCTGATCATGTGCACTCTTTTGACCTGGATTTATCTTGGCAATATTGACAGAAGCACTCTGAAGCCCTGAAGGAGAATCATAGTTGTGTTAAGGATTTGACATTCAGCCCAAACATCTCTTCCCCTTATACCTGGCAACTAGGACCTTGTGGTATTAGAGAGGGGGAGTCAGTTCTATTCATTATCATCCCTTTGGTAGGAGTTTGAATTTGCCATTATATTTTGCAGTTGTGTGACTCTGTGACCTCAGTTCTTTTCTAAGAGACTGAGGTATGAGTTCAAGTTTATTCCTATATTTCATGCAATTGTTAACTATTCTTTTAGATAGTATTTCAGATAGCTAGCTACTTCTAATATGAGCTCTTTTCTAAGAGACTGAGATAGTATTTCAGGTATATTTCAGTCCTTATACTATAACAGATTATGGGCCCTGGCGATGCTAGAAATTGACCTAGGACTCCTAGAACTAAGTCATGGCTGACATCCATTGATCACAGCCAAGCTAAAGTCCATTAAGATACAAGATACTGTATAACAATACAAAGGATAGTCAGTGAATATACTTATAGGTAGTGCCTACTCACGAAAATCAGCCATGACGTACACAATGTGCAAGGCCACACTATTCAGTACAAAAATAAAGATACACATACATATCTATTCTACTTTAACTATGACCCAAGAGGAAGTGAAGCATCTTTGATCATAATAAGCCCGCTGGTAAACACATATGATGACGACTATCATGGTAACATGTGGCCACTTCTGCTTATGACTATGACCCTACCATGCATAACTTAAACCAACAATATATAAGTGTATGCAGTAGCCCAGATATGACCCAAGAGGCATGAAGAACCTACCAGAGACTACAATAGAAAAGTGGAACACATGCAAGGGGCATGGTCTACTGTTAAGATTGCATATCAGACACTTAGCTAGGTGCTTCTAGGGTTATTTCCAATGATTCCGAAAGGTTTCCGAAAGTCCTCATTTTCTGAATATTCAGAAATTGGAGGTCAGTTCAGATGGAAAGTGTGGAAGGATGGGAGCACTAGGGGCTTGGACTATTCTCGGTACTTAGGTAGTTCAACTAGTCATTTGACTAGTCATTCGAGTAGTTCAAGGTCGCAGAGACTGGCTTTAACTTATATGTTATACCCTCCTCGATCGTCTGTCCCTAATTTTGGAAAGTCAGAGAGTTACCAGAACTGAATTGGAATTATGACGTAGAACTAAATCGATATTCATACTGGTGAATAGTCCAGTCGACTAGTGTCTTATATACATGTATCTATCCTTGTACTATCTTGTGCCAAGTAAAGACAAGGGGAGAAGGGAAAATACAAGGGGCTAATGGGGGGAAAAACAAGGGGTGAGGTACGCAATGATCTTAAGTTTGTTTGCATGCGGAACCTTGATTTCCAGAGTCACGGAAGTGTGTCAGGATCAGAAGTCATGGGTTTCCGATCAGAGTCATGGAAAGTTTGTTTGAGGAGTGGTCTGAGTCGGTTCATAACAGTATCCCCCTTCCAAGGCTGAGCCCTCGAGGTCCTATACCTGTTGGAGCAGTGATTAAGGCAGACATGATCATGGGAGTATTATGGGTGCCTTGTAGGCACCAGTATCCATTGCCTATAAAAAGGGGGTTCCTCAGGGCTGGTAGGTTTTCCCCCAATGGATGATGCAAGTTTGCAACAGATGGAAAGTTCTGGGGCTTCCTCCCGTTGTCCCCTGAATGAGGACAGGGGGTTACCAGTAGTTTCTCAGATGGACCTGGAAAGGGCCATGTGACATCTGAGTCATATTGAGGATGAACTGGTGATCCTTTGGGTTCGTGCCATCTGGAGATGGTTTTCCTCTTAGTGAGCAGGTTCCTTGGACAACCCTCTTCCTTGGTAACCTTTTTTTCTTTCCTATAGGGCCTAGTCAATTCCCCATCCCACAACCTCCTGGGAGCATCTCCAGTGGTCGCTCCGAGCGGGAGCCCTTCCTTAACAGCCTTGAGGCTCGGATGTCGGCCCAGCAGGCTCGACACCTGGGACTTGTAGCCGTGTCTGCTGGTACACCTGGCGGACTGCTGTTGGAGCTAGGGGATTCAGGTGCTTTTGATTGGAATTCTGCATTTGTTGCTCTTCTGGATCAGGTCCGAGAGGAGACAGTCCAGTCCCAGAGTGCTTTGGAGGTGGCTAGGGGTCATCTGGATGTCCTGGCATTGACAACAGAAAATTATCCAGAGGAGATAGCATGGATAATGCATCTTTTGTCCCTTATGTCATTGGTAGTTGAGGGTCGGGTGGAATCTGAGTCAGGCATGCCGCCAGTGGGATCCATGGTTTCTAATGATAGCGAAGTGTCTGACGATCCTGTCTTCTAATAGGTGTCTAGCTTGAATGATTAAATGGTTTTATTGTTCAATAAATTATGGTGTCCAGTTGATTGAGTTTTTATGGGCCCAGTTTGAGTAGGTACCCATGGTGGAAGTCGAAGACTACCTCCATAGCATGTTCTAACTCTGTTGTGGGAAGCCAAGAGGTTTCTTCTTCTGTTCCTTTGTAACTGGCCCACCTAACTAGGTATCTGAGCTGGCAGCCATGGCATCGGTCGATTTTTAAATCCAGGATTTCCACTATTTCATACTCCAGTTCCACATCGATTTCGACTAGTAGCTGAGGAGGTACCATTAGACCGGGGAAGGTGTTGGGGGTTGATGGTTCCAGCATGGATACGTGGAAGACGGGGTGAATCAACCACATGTTTTTTGAGAGATGGAGGGTGTAGGATACTGGTCCCACCTGAGCTATGACTTTATAAAGGCCTAGGCATTTTTTGGATAGTTTCTGGGACAGTCATGTGGTCTGGATATTGTCCTATTCAAGGAAGACTCTATCTCCAATCTTGATTCCTGGGGCTTGGGCATGGTGTTGATCTGTAGAGGTGGCATATCATTGCTGGGCAGTGGCTATGTTTTCGCAGAGTTCCTGGTGTAGCTTGTCTAGATTTACTGCAAAGTCACATGCCCTAAAAGAGGCTAGGTCTTGCTTGGGGTAGAAGGTGATGTCCGGGTGATAACCCTTATTGGCAAAGAAGGGAGAGATTCCAGTCGTGGTGTTGGGAGCATTGTTGTAGGCGAACTCTGCAATCAGGAAGAGGTCCACCCAGTTGTCCTGCTGGTAACTGCAGTATACCTGGAGGTACTGTTCTAGGGTCTGGTTCATCTGTTCTGTCTGGCTATCGCCCTCTGGGTGGTAGCTGGAGGTGAAGTGCAGTTTCATGTCCAGGGCCTTTCCCAGGGACCTGAAGAAGGAGGATACGAACTCCATTCTGCGGTCCAAAGTGACATGTGATTAGGGAAATGCACGGGTCAGGCCAACCCACATGGGTCACCGGGTCGGGTGTCCTTGGGTGTGGGTGCGGGTCAAGCCGCGAGCACCCGTGACCCGGGCCCAACCCGGGGCATCAACTCCGACACGAACGCGACGAACGTGTATGTGCACGCGCCGAACGAATGCGACGAACGCGCCGTACGCGCACGTGACGCCACTAACACGACATACACGACGTACGCGCATGCACCGCGATGTACGCAACGCCCGTTACGTGCACGCGCTGCCACATACGCAACCTACGCGACGTATGCGTACGCGCCGTGACGAACGCGATGTGACATGTGATTAGGGAAATGCACGGGTCAGGCCAACCCGCATGGGTCACCGGGTCGGGTGTCCTTGGGTGTGGGTGCGGGTCAAGCTGCGAGCACCCGTGACCCGGGCCCAACCCGGGGCATCAACTCCGACACGAACGCGACGAACACGTACATGCATGCGCCGAACGAATGCGACGAACGCACCGTACGCGCACGTGATGCCACTAACATGACATACACGACGTACGTGCATGCGCTGCGATGTACGCAACGCCCGTTACGTGCACGCGCTGCCACATACGCAACCTACGCGCTGTGACGAACGCGATGTACATGACGTATGCGCACGCGCCGTGACGAACGCGACGTACGCAATGCCCATACGCACACGTGCCGCCACGTACGCGACGTATGGGCATGCGCCATGACGAACGCGCCGCCGTGTACGCGATGTATGCGCATGCGCCATGACGAACGCGATGTACGCGCCATATGCGCATGCGCCATGACGAACACGACGTACGCACCGCCGTGTACACGCCGCCACATATGCGACATATTGCGTGCGGGTGCGGCACGCACCCGAGACCCGTCAACCCGTGGGAAAAAAACCATGGGTTGACGGGTTTGGGTTTCCCATGGGTCGGGTGCGGGTCACCCACATTTGACCCGTGGGTGACCCGTGCCATTCCCTACATGTGATGGGACCCTGTGTTTGGAGAACACGTGGAGTATGAATAATTTGGCCAGGATAGGTGCCGTGATAGTATTGTGGGTGGGGATGAAGATGGACTGTTTGGTAAGTCGGTCTACGATGACAAGGATAGAGTTGAAACCGGCCAACAGGGGCAGTTTTTTGATGAAGTCCATTGATATGGAGCTCTACGGTCGTGTGGGGACTGGCAGCTGCTTCAAGAGGGCATATGGTCAATGTTTTTGCAATTTGGTGCACATGCATGTTGTGCAGGATTTGACATAGGATTTGACAGTTTTTCAGAGCTCGGGCCAGATGTATTCCCATTTAATGAGATCTAGTGTTTGGTTTTGTCCTAAGTGTCCAGAAATGGGGTGGTCGTGTTTGTTCTGTAGGACTCATAGGCAAAGGTCTCTGCTGTTGGGCACATAGATGTGTTGGTTAAGGAGGAGGAGGCCATCTGGTGAGGCTGACCATTTCCCATCGGGGTTGTTGAACTTTCCCGACGTTTCCACATTGCTCCAGGTTGCTGTTTGGATGTCATTATGAAGCCATTCCATGTCCATCATGGTGACTGCTTGGAGCATGGGGAAGTATAGTAATGTGGCCCGCAGGGATGAGACTAGTTGTTCCATGGTGAATATGGGTCGAAGGTTGTGGGGGTTGACTGTGGCATAGCTGTTTCCTCCTTCCTTTGGATAGACATCCCATCATCTAGTCAGTGTGTCTGATTTGGCTCTGAGGCATCTGGGGCAGAAGCAGATGGTCATGTTAAACTGTGAGAGGTATTCCAACCAACAGACCTGTCGGCAAGTGAGGAGCTTGGTTGTCAAGAAGAATTCCATATTTTTATGGTCCATGACTATATCAACAGGGTTGGGGGACCCTTCTAGGTAGTGTCGCCAGGTTTTGAAGGCTTCGTAGATTGCGAGCAGCTCCTTATCATGCACATTGTAGTTCAGTTATGGGGGTGTGAATGTCTGAGAATGGAAGGCAATTGGATGTATGTCATTGTCTGTGGGGAAGACTGTTGATAAGATGGCTGCAAGGGTGTAGTCGGAGGCATCTGTCTCAACCATGAGGCAGGAACAGGGAATCCACTGGCTCAGCATAGGGGCCATTGTAAAGGCTTTTTTTGTTGAGATTTTCACAGTCAGTCCAGACCTTCCTTTCTTGTTTCAATTATCCAAGTATGACATGGTGGACAATCACCATTCTTTCCTTTGTTCCATTAACTGCAAGTGGAACTGTAGACTTTCCATTGTTTACTTTTTATTGTCACAATGTCTTTTGTTTCTTTCCTTTTGTTTCACTTCTTATAAGTACGATCCATTCAGATAGCACTACTTCAGACTTTAGAGCGGAAGTCTGAAGTAAGTACTTCTTCATATATTTAACTTTATCCAAACTTACTGTCATTCCATAGTTACTCTTGTGTCTAGGTATTTACTATGAATATAAGAGACTTTAGAGTGGAAGTCTGAATTACTCTTGTGTCTAGAATTTCACATTTTTGAGGGTTTTGAAAGATGTCCCGCCCTTATTGGTGAAGTTCCATGGTGTGTCTTTCCATGTCAAATGGGTTAGCGGGATCGTGATGTCGGAGAAGTTGAAGATAAAGCATCTGTAGAAGTTTGCAAATCCGAGGAAGGACTCTACATCCTTGACCTTGTATGGTTCAGGCCAGTCCTGAATTACTTTAATTTTGTCGTTAGCCATGGTGAGGCCATTCGAGGACAGAATATATCCTAAGTATTCTACGGTGTCAGCGTGAAACTGGCATTTGTCTGTGTGGGCGTGCAAGGGATCTCTTAAAAAAGAATAAGGGTAGATAACAAAGCACAAAAACATTAGAAAAGACTAAAGTACAAAAAAAGAAGAGCCTCTTAGTGTACTATTAATGTTTTCTTAATTAGCAATTGGTTTGCTAATTAACTAGCCTGGATATGTTCAAATATTCTCTATAAGGCCTTTCTCCTTCCTTCTAGTGGTTCACAATAATCATTAATGCTTCCATTATCCCTAATTCAACTTCTATTGTTCACCACCGAAGATTTGGCCTGAAATTCAAACTCCGCTTTCCAAAACATCGGGCTCTAGCCAGATTCAAGTCCAGAGCCAAGTTGCCGGTTTCTCCATAGAAACACACAAATATTAGCCTGAGACACTCCCTGTCTCATACAAATATTATGGTGAGACACCAGGCTGTGCCTACACTACCTCTGCCCTTAATCACATGCTCAAAACCGGTCTAAATCCCCTTTTTTATTGTTAAATAAGGAGATTACTAGGAACAAGCTAAGTAAAGTCTCAGAAAATGATTCACTATTAGAACTCCTATTTTAGAAATGACTCATACCAGTCATGTGACCTCATGAATGACTCATTATGTCTCAGATGGCATGAGTCACTGGATTCTGATTGGACAAGGATGGTTTTAAGGGTGTAAGCTAGAGATCAGGATGCACCCTGAATTCTGAGACAAGGTACATGTGATTCTCTGACATGACTCACTCCTAGGAACTGTGATCCTATTGGCTTGTACTATAAATAGTTAGGAGATACTTTAGCTTATTATCGTCCTGTAAATTAGTATAAAAGGAGGCCTTCCTGCCCCCCTTTGAAGCAATCAAAATCAATCATCTCCTTTCCACTTGTCAGTGTGACATTGTGAGTACTCTTAGTCAGCTGTTGATAGTCCAGCTCCTAGGTTTACATAATAGTATTAGTACTGTTGATAGTCCAGTATTAGTATTATCTTTCTCATATATTAGTATCGTTGATAGTCCGGTATTAGTATTAGATTCAGCATAAGTAGTTGATAGTCCTGCTTAGTAAAACTGATTCTACAGAGTGAGATTGTTCTGTTGATAGTCCAGTTCAATTGCATCTCTACCTCTGAGGGTTTCTAATCAGTTTCTGATTAAAGACTCTTTTGTCTCTTGAGATTACTTCACTGTAATTTCTGTCTCGGCCTCACCCTCATTTTAGAGTGCATTGATTGGGTAATCCGTTCAGTCCACTTACTTCCTCTTTCCTCTAAGCGCATTCCCTTTCATTGGAATATCTCTGGACCCCTAAGTGTCCTGAACCTACAGACTTTGATAGTCTCATTCATTGCTGCTAACAAACGCATCACCTTCTCGTTGTATTAGCTTGCTAGAGTTATTACACAGATTGTGACCAAGGTATAAATATTAAATTATTTCCGGAGTTGCGCTGCAGCAGGGTTTGAAACTCTTCTTCGTCTCGCTTCACTTCACACAGTGCTTGACTGAAGTGTTATATCTTTAACACCAAGGTCTTGTCCAGGTTCCAAAACAGGGCGTAGAGGTGATTTTTTCAAAGTCACTTCAGAACTTTGCGTACATGTTTCCTATGTTCTTTGAGGTTGTCGGAGTATATTAAGATGTTGTCCAAGTAGACCAGTACTGATATGTAATGGGTACCGGTCCTTTTTTGTGATTTTGTTGAGTCCTCTGAAGTCAACACATAATCGGAGGGAACCGTCTTTTTTCCAGGCAAATAGGACAGGTGCTCCGCTTGGCAAATGGGATGGGTGGATAAAACCCATGGATACATGTTCGTCTATAAATTCTCACAGTGATTTTAATTCACTTTCAGACAGGGAGTAGATTGGGCGGAAGGGAGGAGAGTGTCAAGTGTCGGTTACTGATGGACTTCGGTACTGCCGAGGGGTGTTGTTGAAAGGTGGGGGGGAACTATGGCCAAGTCCTGCAGGCCAAGAGTAGTGGCGTTGGCTTCAACGTACTCATGCGTTGCGCCCTACTTGCCGTGCGTGCCACTGTATTTGCAACAGGCAGGTACTCGGGGGGATGCTGGGGATGCCGGCCCAAGTCGAGGACTTAACAGAAGAGAAGAATGTAGAAGGGCCTAAGCCTAGTTGATATCCAGAATGAAGAAATATGTACATGCATGTCCTACTTATATAGGTTTAAGAAGCGACATGTGAAATAAGGAATGTGGGACAACAAGGTATGCAGAGCATGTGGTTATTGTCCACAACGAATTAAATTAGAATAAGGAATGCAACGCGGGGATAAGACAATAAAAGACAGGATAATAGAATGTGTCCAAAGATAGGACAATAGGAGGTGGCAGACTATAAGACAAGGCTTGTAACCGAGGATAGTACAAGGACAGGAAGTCCCAAGGTGAAATGGACCGAGGGGTGTGGATGGTGGATGTGCCGAGCTGGGACCAGGGCACCAAGTGTTATGCATGTGATGTGGGCACTTGGTTGTGGATATAGGATGATTGCTCGGTCAGCACTGCCGGCAGATGGGTCTTGGTATGTGGACTTGACAGAGAGGTTCCCTCGTCGAGCTCTATTCTTAAGTTGTAGGGCCAGTGCAGGGCCAAGGTGTTAGCTTGTTTTTTGCTGAAGACATCCCTGAATTCATGGTATTCACCCAGGACATTGGTTAGGTCTACAGGACCATCTTTATTCTTATCCAGATTGGAGAGGAGGAGGTGGAAGGTCTGGGTACCCTCCATCTTTGAGATGCAGGCAAATGCTGCCGCATTGACCAGTATAACTTTAGGTGCGATGAGCATTTTCTTGGGAGGGTCAGATGAGCGTCATGTGAGGGCTATGGATTCTGGTAGTTTCATGGGGGTCAGATGATGACAGAGTTCTGAATGATATACTGCCCGATGCCCAGTCAATTGACAGATTGAAGCAGGTGAGCCGGTTGTGTCCTAGTACTACCGAGCAACTTGAGTCTAACAGAGTTACAAAGAAGGTTACAGAGTGTTGTTCCCCTTGGGGGAACCAGATCAGAAGTTCAACGGGTTTGTATATTGAAGAATTGGAGGAACTGTCGAAGAGTCTCAGCGGAATTGGTATTATGTCGTGCTGCTGGAGGTTGTATCTCAATACCAGTTCCAAATCAAGAAAGCAGTGTGTTGACCCTGAGTCAACAAGGGTTTTCAGGCTGTGGCCTGGCAGGGAGTCAGAGGTCAGTTGAATGGTTAGCAAATTGGGGCTTGAGAGGGCAGACACATTAAGCCTAAGCTCTGTTGGGGCCTTGATGGTCATAATGTCTCCTGTAGTTGGGGCTGGGGTCTTCTTGACTTTCTTTGTAGTTGTAGCAGCATGTTCCATAGCAGCTATGGAGGGGGGTTTAGGGCATTCCTTTACTACATGACTGTCAGGAGTCGGATACTGACGGACTTCGGTACTGCCAAAGGGCATTGTCGAAAGGTCGGGTAGACTATGGCCAAGTCCTGCAGGCCAAGAGTAGTGGCGTTGGCTTCAACGTACTCGTGCATTGCGCCCTACTTGCCGTGCGTGCCACTGTATTTCTAACAGACAGATACTCAGGGGGATGCTGAAGATGCTGGCCCGAGTTGAGGACTTAACAGGAGAGAAGAAGGTAGAAGGGCCTAAGCATAGTCGATACCCAGAATGAGGAAGTATGTACATACATGTCCTACTTATATAGGTTAAGAAGCGACATGTGGAATAAGGAATGTGGGACAACAAGGTATGCAGAGCATGTGGTTATTGTCCACAACAAGTAAAATTAGAATAAGAAATGTAAGGTGGAAGTAAAACAATGAAGGACCGAACAATAGGACGTGCCCTAGCACAGTAGGAAATGCCCGATTGTAAAACAAGGCCATAACTGAAGATAACACAAGGGCAGGAAGTCCCGAGGTAAGGTGGTCCGAGGAGTGAGGAGTAGGCATAGGAATGAGGGGTGTGACCGATATGCACGTCTGGCCGAGAACAACTCATTGAATGGTTCGTACTTGGTTACTAATGGAGTGTTTTAGTCGGTACTGCCGAGTTATTGGATCCTCGGTACGTATAGTTGACAATGACCTTCCTTGCCACAAAAAAGGCAGAGGTCCTGTTCGAGATGGTGCTGTCATTCTTGTGAGGTGAGTTTCCCATCTCTAACCAAGTTTGGGTGAATATTAGCCATCCGATGTCTGGTTTGTTTCCCTGGTGTCTTCTGATTTCCATTCCCAGTATTAGGCATTGATGGACTGTGATAGGAGGGGAAGTTGTGGTAGAGAAGGAGGTTTCTCTACCCTAGATATCTTGTCCTTGATCCTTCCAGGGAGTCCCTTATAAAACTGGTGGTGGAGAGCCAAGTCATCCCAGTGTGTGTGGGTGGCGAGATGATTGAATTCAACCATGTAGTTTGTGATGCATTGGTCACTCTATTTCTTGAGGTCATGGGAGCCAAAATTGATTTTCAGCTCAGAGACAAATTCATTGTGGTCATGGAGCCAGGAGGGTTCATTGTGGTTGGTGAAAGCTGGCTTGAACCAGTCCAGGGCAGTCCCGGTCAGTTATGACAATGTATAGGTCACCTTAGAGCTATCAGAACTAAAGTCATCAGGGCAATCTCAGAAGATCAGATTGTATTGTATTAGAAAGGCTTGTAGTTTCCTTGGATTGGACCCATTGAAGGGGTCTGGGTGCCAGATCTGTGTGGGAGGGGTCGCTTCCCTGGAGGTAGAGAGGCTGTTTGCTAACAATGTGATTGCTCTGACCAGGTTTGTTGTATTACTTGGGTGATCTGGGAGGATCTAAGGTGTGGGGTTTTTGGAACCAATGGGTGGTGGGTTCCGAGAAACGGACATGTGATGGAGGAAGGGTCTGGTGAGGCTTCATAGGAATCGAGTCTGAGTTTTGTCTCTCATGATGATCAGGAGTGTGAGTACAAATATACTGTTAAGATTGCATACCAGGTGCTTAGCTAGGTGCTTCTAGGGTTATTTCCAATGATTCCAAAAGGTTTCCGGAAATCCTCATTTCCTGAATGTTCGGAAATTGGAGGTTAGTTCAGACGGAAAGTGTGGAAGGATGGGAGCACCGGGGGATTAGACTGTTCTCGGTACTTAGGTAGTTCAACTAGTCGTTCGAGTGGTTCAAGGTTGTAGGGGCTGGCTTCAACTTATGTATTGCGCCCTCCTTGATCGTCTGTCCCTAATTTTGGAAAGTCGGAGAGTTACCAGAACTGAATTGGAACTATGACACAGAACTAAATCGATATTCATACTGGCGAATAGTCCAGTCGACTAGTGTCTTATATACATGTATCTATCCTTGTACTATCTTGTACCAAGTAAAGACAAGGGGAGAAGGGAAAATACAAGGGGCTAATGGGGGGTGTCAGGACTCGGTACTACCAAGGGTACCGTCGGAACCGGCCAAGTCCTGCAGGCCGGTCAGGGTGGCTTGGCTTCAACGTACTCGTGCATTGCGCCCTGCCTCCTGTGCGTGCCACTAATTTGTAACGAGAACAGATACTCAGGTGAATGCCGAGGATGTCGGCCTGAACAAGGACTTCTGAACAGAAGGAGGAGAGTAGGGAGGCATAAGCCTAGTTGATACTCAGACTGAGGAACTATGTACATGTATCAACTACTTATATAGGCTGAGAGGTGGAATGTGGAATAAGGATGGCATAAGACATGGAAAAAAGAATAAGGTATGAAGACCATGTGGAGGTATAGTCCACAACGATTAGAATAGAATAATGAGAGGGTAAGACAATGAAATATAAGCGGTGAGATTGTGGGAAAGGAATAGAACAATAAGGAATGGCCGAGAATAAAACCATAGGGCCGTGAGTGAGTGGCAGGGAATAGTGAACATCCCATGGGTAAATGAGTGAGGGGGAAAGGAAGGGAGTGTAGGGATGACAAAGAATAGGGGTTGGGGAAAAGGATAATGAACCAGGTGATAAACCGGGTGTACCAAACCGAAACCATACACCATGGAATGATGTGAGTGGGGGTCGGTTGGTCGGTACTGCCAAATAAATCAAAGTACGATGTATGGTCATGACAGGGGGTGAAAATAAGGGGTGAGGTACGTGATGATCTTAAGTTTGTTTGCATGCAGAACCTTGATTTCCAGAGTCATGGAAGTGTGTCAGGATCGGAAGTCATGGGTTTCTAATCGGAGCCATGGAAAGTTTGTTTAGGGAGTGGTTAGGGAATGGCACAGGTCACCCACGGGTCAAATGTGGGTGACCCACACCTGACCCATGGGAAACCCGAACCCATCAACCCATGGGTTTTTTCCCACAGGTTGATGGGTGTCAGGTGCGGAGCACACCCACATGCCTGCAGCATGTTTGTGCTGACATGAATACGCTGACACGAATGTACTGTACACATACACGCCAACTTGAATGCACCGACATGGATGCATTGTATGCGCATGCACAAACGCGCTATATGCACATGCGCATGCACGAATGCACTGTACGCACATGTGCATGCACGAACGCGCTGTACGCACATGCGCCAACATGAATGCGTTGTACACGTGCATATACAGCTCGTTAGTGTCGGCACATATGTGTCATATGGTGTGACATGTGTGTGTCATATGCACGTACATGTCATATGCACATGCGTGTTGTATGCATGTGCGGCGTGCATGTGTCATATGCACATGCATGTTGTATGCATGTGCGGCATGCATGTGTCATATGCACATGCGTGTCATACGTGCACACGTACGACAGGAGCGAGTGGCTGGTTATGCACGTGTACATGGTTGACGCGCTGGGTTGGGCTGGGTCACAGGTGCTCTGGGCTTGACCCACACCTGCATCCAAGGGCACCTGACCTGGTGACCCATGCAGGTTGGCCAAACCTGTGCTATTCCCTAGGAGTGGTCTGAGTCAGTTCATAACATCTATATAACCTGTGATCTGTTTGTGTTGAAATCTCCAAGGATGCTAAACAAGGATTGAAGATTAAACTGTTTAGCTTGAGCAAAGGTGGTGGCTCATTACAAACAGATGGGGATATTACAAAGGAAGTGTGACTAATGTGATATAGCAATGCATGCTTGTTGAATTATTCCAATATCTTTGGCCATCATAGCCTGCACTTATATCATCTATTCAAGGTGTTAGTATCTGTATCTATGTCTGTATTTGAGTCTTTCTATCAGTCTTTTACTCTACTATGCACAACAGAAAGGATTAAGGACCCCTTACATAAGCAGTGACTGTATTGCTGCTGTGACTGTGACATAAGAAATATATCACAGAGAGAAAATGAAAATAAGGAAGAGGGGAGGGCAGTAAAGAGTAACTAAGGGGTAACAGAAATGAAAGAAATAAAAGAAAGAAAGTGGATAAATAGGTGATCCCCTGACAGATACTGTAGGTGGGCTTCAACAAGATAAAGTGAATTCAGCCTTGAAAGAAATTAGGAAAAATAAGAGAAAAGTATGATAAATTCAAGGCTATTGGAAACTACATTGGGATACCAACAGACTGATTTTTATGTCACATTTTAGTGACAAAAAGTGAAAATAGTAGACAATTGTAAAAGAAAAGTTAGAGACAAATAACTGGCACCAGTGGATGCTTTTTAGACTAGGCAAAGATGGCAAAGATCCCCTACAGCACCCAAGCCATCTGTATACCACATAGGGCTGGCACACGCATGGCCAGTCACCAACCTTATCAAAGGCTTGTAGGGCGCAGATGGGCAGCACATCCTTGAAAGGCAGTAGAAAGCCAAGCAACCAGTCGACAAATACGGGATATTCGGTAATCTCAAACGCAAATTGAAAAGCCGTTGCTTATGCCTAGATGGAGCCTATATTGGTCTTTTCTTATCCTTTGCTGCCAGAACCTCATGTATCTGGCTGGAACAGTTATTGTATACAGAGAGGCCACCCATTCCTTGAGTGAGATATAGCAAGCTCCCAATCTTCATCATGTTGCCAAAGGCATCAAGTGTGATTTTAGCAAACCCTTCGAAAGCAACTGGAATACCCAGCCAGGATAGATAGCAGAAGGATGACCCATGGCAACTGATAAGCTCTGATGAGCCATTGGGTTCTCACCTTCAACTATGACTGGAGTTTAAGCAGATAATGTTATAATACTGGCTTCAACTACGTACAAGTTCATCCAAAAAGAAAGTGGCACATCACTAAAGAACCCTGCTACTGATAAGAACAACCTTCTACTACCATTCAGGCAAGAATCGAGATGGTTTTAATAATTGAAGCATTTTATACTGACCATGGCGGATCACAGAGGTTTGTCCACATATCGGAGTACTATTGTTGTCGGTACGCAAATAGAACCAGCTTGAGCTTGACCACCACCACATGGACCATCCATGCCATCCATGACCAACAGTATGCTTAGATGTTCTGTCAAGCTGATGCCTGGCAGTCGCACACATACACATTACGATGCAGGAACACTCACATCGTTCTGATTACCCTTCCACGCCAACGCTTGTATCATTCTCATGATCCTTCCACGCCAACTCTTTGCGAAATCAACGTTTGTGCAGGATAGGGCCAAATAAGTAGTCGAGCCTTGGTTTGAAAAGAAGGATGGAGAGGGTTAGAGCGGTGCATTGGCCTAGTTTGACATATCCCTGGTTCCAGTCTGGTGGTCACCTGCACACCCTGACCATGTCTGTCCTTAAGTTAACTCCTCAAGTTAACTGGGGCGGCGGTTAAGGGTAGGTAGGATATGATCCATTAGACTGAACAACCGTACGAGGTGCTAGGCAATGCATGGACTAAAGAGTCCTCTAACCAAGTCTTGCACTCTGGCTGGGTCGACCATGATCCGCCCCATTATCTTGTCGTGTGGTTAAAGCATGCAGGCATACTATCCTGGATCATTTCATGCATCTCATGGTGCCATTGTATACTCGGCGACATATATAATTGAAGCCAGGCATTGATTTAACTTCACCAGAGTCACAATGGAGGTGACCCTGGTGAGTTATCTTCATGTCTGCTCGTTCCGCTGCTCCTCTTTGCGAATCGATGTGTAGGCTGAGCTAGTTTGACATCCACTTTGGCTGGGTCAACCAGAATCGGGGTACTAGTCTTCATGTTCAGGTCTTCAATCAGGACTGTCCCACTATATCTGATTAGTCCAGACATATCCCCAAAGGTAGTGCACGGAAACATACTTTACACAAACCCTGCATCAAATTTGAATTGCTTCTCCGCATGGGGATTGCACAGGTGAGTTCAAGTGCTTTCCACATCAGTTATCTGTTTCTTCAAAGTTAGGTAAACTCCTGCACCAGCTCAAATGGTGTTAGATGGTGCCCATGATATCCCACTATCCATGATATAAATGACATTGTAAGAGTGCCTATGGTAGCATCACATAAACAACAGGTACACCAGGTTTGCATAATCAAACCTGCCTCCCAGTTATAGATCCATATCGTATACCACTGATATGCACATTGAAAACATTGGTTGATCCAGCTCCAGATGTGCCACAGTCTGCTTCGGAGAAGTCATTAAGAGCCGATAAAAAGGAAAGACCTTCCAAGGGCAGCCGGAGAGTGACAGTGTGTTTTGTTCTTTCAAACAAACCAGTCCTTTGTTAAGTCCGCGTGTCAGGCGCTTAGCTAGTACTTCCGAAGGGGTTTTCCGGGTTAGTGCGAGGGTCCGTAACGGGGCCAAAGACTGAGACGGAGGTTGGACGGACTACAGACGGGGACAGAGGCACCGGAAACTTAGGGTAGGTCACGGAGTAGTTCAATCTGGTCACTGAGGTGTTCGAGGTCGAAGGGACTTGGCTTCAACTTATGTGTTGCGCCCTCCTCGATCGTCTGTCCCTAATTTCGGAAAGGAGGCGGGAGTTTACCGGAAGTGAATCAGAAACTGGTGGGAGACTAAATCGATATTCGTACTAGCGAACAGTCCAGTCGACTGGAAGACTATATACATGTGACTTATCCTTGTACTATCTTTGACGGTCATAAAACAAGGGGAGAAGGGAGTACAAGGGGTCAATATAAGGGAGAACAAGGGAGTGAGGTACGCGATAGTTCTGCGTGTTGGTTATCAATCGTAACAGAACCTTGATTTTCAGAGTCTTCAGAGGGTCGGATTTGCGGGCTACGGAGGGTCGGAATCGCAGGGCCTCGGAATGTATTTTGGACGTTCGGAAATCAGTTGTTCGGGTTTTGGTCGATCGGAAAGGTTCCGGAAACGGTGCGGGTGGTTGTGGGGGTTAATGTGGGTTTGTTTGGCTGCATGGTCCATAACATCCTTCTACCTGTCTGTATAGATATTGATGATTGATGATTGCTTGTCCAAACTAAATTCCTATTATTTTTCAAAAAGTGTGTCATCGTACCACAAATCTCACCGTTAATTCCCCCTTAATCAAATGCACCCTCTGGCTCTAGCGAATAGTCAAACCAAGAACAATCTGAACTTTCCCCCTATGTGGTGTCCACAGCCTAGCTCTTTGGTTCGGTATTACCAGTGATGGCTGACCGTCAATGTCTTTAATTTGAGAGAGGCCCAAGGTGGAGGGATTTTTTTTTGTGTGGTGGAACAATCGAAAGGCCGTGAAGGTGGTGGTGTCTGAGTCAATGTCGACTGAAGGTAGGAGTTGATTTTTGGTCCTATTTTTCCATACCCAATAAGGACTACATGTATGTCTCCTGACAGGGTTGGGTTGCATTGTGTGAGGTAGAGAAGAATTGTAGCAGTCATTGCGAGTGAAACCCCTCACCTACACGTGACTTTGACTGGACTCTTTTTTCTCCCACACGATTTCTGCTCTTCCCCCCTCATCATGTCCCCTCCTCCCCTCCTTCGCTCCAATTGACCACTGGTAGGATAAAGGATTCATTCCAACATCGTTACTCTATGTCTCTCTTCCACATGCTAGTAGTATCATGACTCCCGCACTATACTTGAATTGAATAGTGAGTGATCTTTGATGGAGAATAGGCAATTGAAAAACTGACAGCAAAAGTTGTTCGATATCCTTTAGGCCTGACATGGGGATTTTACAGCAATGCAACCGAGAAAAATGCATAGTATCGTGCAAGCTGAAGTTGCTATATATCCACAACTAAGCCAACAAGCCTACGCCATGTATGGATCAGAAATAGTACCATAGGTGGTATGAGACCTCATAAAGCCAGGGATACATCCCAGGGAACATCCTAGTACTGGCAGACCTTGACTGCAAGGTAACTGCCTCAGATGAATGTCCTGCCCCAAACCCATCATACTGGAGGTTGTAGTTTATCCATGACTCACATCGTAGGAGATGAAGTCACATTTACATGAAGGGGAAGCTGTACTAGTCGATTCAGAAGCACTCTTTCTCCAACTGCAAGAAGACTGCCTCAGGTGAACATCCTGCCAAACCCATCACCCTGGAGGTCATAATTTATGCAGGACTCACGTCATAGGAGATGGATTTACAATTATGTGCAGGGACAGTCAGGTTAGTCAATTTGGAAACACTTCTTTGACTGCAAGGGAACTGACTCAGCTGAACGTCCTACCCCAATTCATCATCCTAGAGGCCATATTGTATATAGGACTTGTATTGCAGGAGATCAAGTCACATTTACGTGAAGGGACGGTTGGGTTAATCATTTCAGAAACACTTCTTCGACTGTAATGGGACTGCCTCAGCTGAATGTCGTACCCCTACCCCTACCCCAAACCCATTATCCTAGATGTCGTGGTTTATCTAGGACTCGTGTCGTAGGAGATCGAGTTAAAATTACGTGAAGGGACGGTTGGGTTAGTCAATTCGGCAACACTCTTTCTTTGACTAATTTTTCATGACTCATTAGAATGAATTAGCATGTCTGATGTAGTTATATGCATCATCTCTGGATATCTGTAAAGATCAAGAGACAACCTTGGGAAACAAGATCTCTATCAGCTGAAAGTCGCTCCACACAATCCAAGATAACTTCTGATGCCTGAGGCTATGAGGAGTTTTTGTCCGTCTCAATCGTGGATTTATCCAGCTTGACGATTGTATATCTTAGATTGGTAGATTCACCACTTTCTCTCAGAACACATGGTCGTTGAATATACTGCAAATATTGTTATCCCTTACCTCCTGCCATGGCAGTGGGGTTGGAACCTTCACGAAAGAATGCAGAGGCTCAAGTAATCAATTGCCAATGGCATGAACTTGGTTGATTCATCTATATAGTTTGCTCTTAATGGGTCAGCATTTTGAATCATTTCAAATGGGTATCCCTAAGAAGAATGTTCCTGCCTTTTATTCACTCTGAGAGTTCTTGCAACGATTCACTGGTTGAAAGTGAAGGTGTCCGTCAAATAAATATAAGAATAGGACAATACTCATTCGATCCTTGTTTAGCGTCCTTGGAGATTTCAACCAGACACCAATCGTCTGGCTGTCTGGAACAGGTTGGCAATGGGTTTGGCAGGTTTGGGAGGGATCCATGAAAGGGGTTCAGTTTGATCTGGGTCATATAGGAATATTGATCTAAAGAAGGTCTGGGCAGAACTATGACATATTCATCAGGCTACAGGCTTTGGTTCAAAGCTGGCTATGCAGCATGCATTCATTAATGCAAGGATGAAGGTTAACAAATCTCAGAAGGCTTTGGAAACCATGGCATCATGGACTGGCAGGGTGAAAGGCATGCATTTTGGACTAGAGACTATTGGAGTGGATGTGACAGACAATGATATTATCCTCATGCTCACAAATGGACTACCTATGGTCTACAACTAAATCATTATTGTGCTGGATGCTGCTCATCTGGAAGATATCACACTTGAGAATATTGTCACTTGGTTTACAAATGAAGAACAATATCAGAAGATTGAGGTTGTCAAAAGGGAAGATGAAAAGGTCAAACTTGGAGAATCCATGCTTGTTGCTAAGAAAGAACATGATATCTCAGGGATTATCTGTTATTGTTGTGGGAAGAAAGGACACTTTTGCTCTCAATGTCCAGAGAGGAAAGAGAAGACAGTTGCTATTGCATATAATTCCAATGAGTTGTTTGCTTTTTAAATAATGTGGTGTTTCACTCAAGAAGGTGTATTAGGAATATTGTGAGGTAATAGAAATTGTATTTGGACTTAATAATTTTTGTTGTTATCTTTTTTTTTTCAAAACTTGAATTTGAACTAAACTGAACAGGTGAATCGGAATTGAGAGTTAGACTTGAAAATGGAAAGAAAAAGCTGAATTGTAAGTAGGAAATGAATTGAAAACAAAATGAGCAAGAGTAAATAGAAAAAAAAGTATGAGATGCTTATGGAATGGATAATGGTCTAGGTTTGGACAGGTATAACTTGTGAAAGTCTTGAATGAGTTCTGACATGTTGTTAACTTCTGTCGTAAGGAGCCATGAAGTTTCTTCATCTGTGCCTTTGTATCCTGCTTACCTGTTTTGGAACTGTAAATAAGGTAATCTGAGAACCATGACAAAAGTTTGGTGTGAAGAAAGCCTAATCAAGTTCTCTGACAAGATGATGGCAAGTAGATGCCTGTCCAGGTTGATGTCTAAAAAGAATTGTTTAGAGGGGGCCTTGGCAGGTGCCTTTTCAATTACATGTAGGAATAATAGTTTGTGTATGTGAACTATTATTCTACCCTTGCCTAGGATTATTTCCACAGATGTTCTATAAATCTGTTTTAGTTCTTTTACTATGTTTTTACATACCTTTTATATTTTAACTGAGAAACCTTTTATTAAGCACTGACCTTTAGATCAATGTACTTAAAAGAAGGAGGCACTGACCTTCGGATCAACATACCTTTGAGAAAGTGGCACTGGCCTTTGGACCAATGTACCAGGAGTGAGTGGCACTGACGTTTGGATCAACGTACCTAAGGGTGCTTGATGCACAAGATACAGTGACTCACAAAACTGAGTCAATATTTGCTGCTTTTGGACTATTCATTGAATAGCTTTGAATGTAAAACATATATGAAAAAGGTGTTGGTGCATCAAAGAAAGAATCTGATCAGGGCTATGCAGCCATTGAAAAATTATATAATTCTGGTCAGGGGTGATAAAGATATGGGCAAATCAAATCAAGGTCTCATTGACTCAGTTTTGTGAGAGTGTATCAGAGAAATAGTAAGTTGCAATTCTAGTACTTGGTATTTCCCCCCTTGGCCTTAATTACTGCCTCAAGTCTTCTAGGCATACTCTCTATCAAATTCACACCTCTGGTGGTATGTTATTCCATACCTCCTCTACTCTCTCCCAAATTTGCCAAACTCCCTTGGGTGGTGTTAGATACTCTTTAAGCCTGTTTTTGCATGATCCCAGAGGTGCTTAATAGGATTCAGGTCTGGAGACTGTGCAGGCCAGTCAAGGAGAGTGATATTGTTGTTTTCCATCCAGTTCTTGGCCTTCTTTGACTTGTGCTTTGGGTCATTGTCCTGTTGAAAAATTACCTGTTCCTTAGGAATTCCACTTTCCTCCAGGCTAGGCAGCAGGTGGTCCTCCAAAATGGACACAAACTGATCAGCATCCATCTTCCCCTCAATCTCTTCAAGCTGGCCAACACCATTCCATCCCATACACCCCCATACCATAATGTTTCCCTCTCCAAACTTGACTGTCCCCTGTACCTCTCTCTCAATCAACCCTCCCCCTTCTGTTTCCAGACCCACTGCCTCCTATCTGACCCAAATCTGTTGATTTTGGTCTCATCTGACCAAATGACCCTCTTCCAGTCCTCTACAGTCCACTCTCTGTGCTTCAAAGCAAAGGCCAACCTCAGCTGTCTATGCCTTGCACTGAGGAAGGGCTTTTTCTTCTTCACCACAGCCTTGAATGAATGTTTCCTGAGGAGTATTCTGACTGTTTCTGAAGAGACTGGGTGGGGGATAATTGTATTGATGTGTTTGGTGACCTGAGTAGCATTGGCAGCTCTGCCAGTAGCAATTTGTGATAAAATAGAATGTTGATCTCTAGAGGAAAGCTTGGGGAGATGACCTCCAGAGAAGCAGGGCTGGTTGGGATGGAGAGTTTTGAGAGTCTTAGATACTGTAGACTGGCTGAGGCCAAGTCTTGAGGCAATAGTGCGAGTGGAATGACCATGAGAGGCCAAGGAGAGGATGTTTTCTATTTGAGCAGAGGAAGTGGGGTGTATTGGAGTGTAGTAAAGTTCTGGACATGTTGGAGGAGATTAAGTACCTTAATTTGAGTTCTCATGAAAGATAAGGTTACCATAGTAACCATCTATCAAGGGTTGCATGTTATATAATAGATGGAGCATCAGATTCTGATTGTTCTGACACTATCTCACAAAACTGAGTCAATGGGCCCTTGATTTGAATTACCCATATCTTTATCACCCCTGATCGGAATTACATAATTTTTCAATGGTTGCATAGCCCTGATCAGATTCTTTCTTTGATGCACCAACACCTTTTTCATATATGTTTTACATTCAAAGCTATTTAATGAATAGTCCAAAAGCACCAAACATTGACTCAGTTTTATGAGTCACTGTAGCTCAAATGATTAAATGATTTTATTGTTTGATAATTTATGGTGTCCAGCCAGTAGGGCTTTCATGGGCCTGGTTTGAGTAAGTATGCACAGTGGAAGTCAGAAATTACCTCCATTGTGTGGGCTAACTCTGTTGCAGGGAGCCAGGAGGTTTCTTCCTCTGTTCTTTTGTAACCGGCCCACCTAACTAGGTATCAGAGCTAGCAGCCGTGGCATCGATCGATCTTCAAATCCAGAATTTCCGCTATTTCATACTCTGGTTCTCCATCAATTTCAATTGGTGGTTGAGGGGGTATCATGCAGCCGGGGAAGGTATTGGGAGTAGATGGTTCTAGCATGGACACATAGAAGACAGGGTGGATCGACCGCATATTCTTTGGGAGATGGAGAGTGTAGGACACTGGTCCCACCTGAGCTATGACTTTGTAAGGGCCTAGGTATTTTTTGGATAGTTTCTGGGACAGTCTTGTGGTCCGGATATTGTCCGATTCAAGGAAGACTCTATCCCCAATCTTGATTCCTGGGGCTTGGGCATGGTGTTGATCTGCAGATGTGGCATATTATTGCTGGGCAGTGTCAGGCCCCGGACATACTGACAGGCTTCGGGAAAGCCGAAGGGGTCGGACAGATAAAGGCCAAGTCCTGCAGGCTAGAAGTAGTGGCATGGCTTCAACGTACTTGTGCGTTGCGCCCTACTTCCCATGCGTGCCACCGATTTGGGACAGAGGGATACCTGGGAGAGTGCCGAGAGTGTCAACCCAGGTAAAGGATTTGGGACAGAAGAAGGGAGGACAAGAAGGCGTAAACCTAGTTGATTTCCAGAACAAAGAACCATCTACATACATTGGCTACTTATATAGGCTAATAAGTGAGATGTGGAACAGAGTGGCACAAGGAATGGAGAACAATAAGGTATGAAGAAACATGTGGAGGTATTGTCCACAATGATCAGGAATAGAACAAGGAATGTAGACAACAATAGAACAATGAAGCATGACCAAGAACAAAAGAGTGAGTGAGAATAGAACAATGGGAGTGGCCAAAACATAACACAATAGGGCCACTGCCAAGTGGCAACAAAGAGTGAATGTCCTGAGGGTAAACAGGCAAGGGGAAGGACAGGGAAAGAAGGGGAATGAAGGAATGTCAAAGGATAGAGGGGACAGGATGAGGAAAGTGAACCAAATGATGAGCCAAATGTACCGGACCGAGAACATGTACTGGTGAGGGATGACTTGTCCCTGGTGTGTGGGACTAAAGGCAAGGGTTGTTCGGTCGGTACTACCGAGTGAACTGGGGCTTGGTATCGGGGGCTTGACAGGCAGTGGCTATGTTTTTGCAGAGCTCCTGGTGTAATTCATCCAGGTTTACCATGAAGTCGTGTGCCCTGGAGGAGGCTAAGTCTTGCTTGGGGTGGAAGGTGATGTCTGGGTGATAACCCTTATTGGCAAAGAAAGGAGAGATCTCAGTTGTGGTATTGGGAATGTTGTTATAGGGAAACTCTGCAATTGGGAGGAGATCTGCCCAGTTGTTCTGCTGGTAACTGCAGTAGACCCAGAGGTACTGTTCCAGGGTCTGGTTCATCTGTTCTGTCTGACCATTGCCTTCTGGGTGGTAACTGGAGGTGAAGTGCAGTTTTATGTCCAGTGTTATAGCCCATACCTCCAACAACCCCCACAACCACCCCTCCTTATTCCGAGACCTTTCCGACCGAAAGGACGAAGGACTGTTTTCCGTAATCTCCGTTCCCGACAAGTCCAACCCAGAGTCCACTGTCTGCTTCCGATCCCGTCGCGTCCGAGGCACCACCTCCGAGTCCGTCCCCGACCGAGACTCAATACTTTGATAACCGACGCGCAGGACTATCGCGTACCTTGCTCCCTTGATTTCTTTTATATTGACACCCTTGTACTTCCTTTTCCCTTGTTTTATGACCGGCTAAAGTTAGTACAAAGAGCGTTACATGTATATAGTCTCGCAGTCGACTGGACTGTTCGCTAGTACGAATATTGAATTAGTTTCCCCCTCCCAGTTTCCGATTCGTTTCCGGTAAACTCCTGCCCCCTTTCCGAAATTAGGGACAGACGATCGAGGAGGGCGCAACACATAAGTTGAAGCCAAGTCCCTTCGACCTCGAACACCTCAGTGACCGGATTGATCTATTCCGCGACCTACCCTAAACTCCCGGCGCCTCCGTCTCCGTCCGTAGTCCGTCCGACCCCGATCTCAGTCTTCAGCCCCGTTACGGACCTTCACACTAACCCGGAAAACCCCTTCGGAAGTACTAGCTAAGCGCCTGACATGCGGACTTAACATCCAGGGCTTTCTCCAGTGACCTGAAGAAGGAGGATATGAACTCTGTTCCACAGTCTGAAGTGACATGTGACGGGACCCCATGTTTGGAGAATACATGGAGTACAAATAAGTTGGCTAGGATAGGAGCTAGGGAATAGCACAGGTTACGGTAACCTGCATGGGTCACCGGGTCAGGTGCCCTTGGGTTTGGGTGCAGGTCCAGCTGAGAGCACCCATGACCCGGCCCAACCTGCCACCTCAACTATGTACACGCGTATGATATGCACGTACTGCATGCGCATATGTACCACATGACTGCACCATACATGCATGCATATGACATGACCGCACCGTACATGCATGCATATGACACGAACATGCCATATGTGCACACATATGACACGAATGCACCGTATGTGCATGTGCTGACACCAATGCACTGCATGCATGTGCCAACACTGATGCACCATATACATGTGCTGATACCAACACACCTTATGCTCACATATATGACATGCATGTGTATGGTGTGTTCATGTTGTACATTGCACCTGCATATGGTGCATTTGTGTCATATGTCGTGTTTGTGTCGTACGTCGTGTTTGTGTCATACATCATGTTTGTGTCGTACATCGTGTTTGTGTCATACATCATGTTTGTGTCGTATGTCATGTTTGTGTCCTACATCATGTTTGTGTTGTACATTTCATTTGTGTCATATGTCACGTTTGTGTTGTATGTCGTGTTTGTGTCGTACATCACGTTTGTGTCATATGTCGTGTTTGTGTCATACATTTGCACCTGCATATGGTGTGTGCGGGTGTGGCGTGCACCCGACACCCGTCGACCTATGGGAAAAAACCCATGGGTTGATGGGTTTGGGTTTCCCATGGGTTGGGTGCAGGTCACCCACATTTGACCCGTGGGTGACCCATGCCGTTCCCTAATGGGAGCCATGATAGTGTCGTGGGTAGGGATGAAGATGGACTGTTTGGTGAGATGGTCCATGATAATGAGGATGGAGTTGAAACCTGTCAATGGGGGTAGTTTTTCGATGAAGTCTATCAAGATGGAGTTCCATGGGTGTGTGGGGACTGGCAGCTGCTTCAAGAGACCATACGGTCAGTGTCTTTGTGATTTGGCATGCATGCATGTTGTGCAGGATTTGATGTAGGATTTGATGGTTTTTTGGAGCTCAGGCCAGATGTATTCTCTTCTAATGAGGTCTAGTGTTCAATTTTGTCCTAAGTGTCCAGATATGGGGTGGTCATGTTTGTTCTGTAAGACTCATAGACAAAGGTTTCTGCTATCGGGGACATAGATGCATTGGTTAAGGGGGAGGAGGCCATCTGGTGAGGTTGACCATTTCCTATCAGGGTTGTCAAACTTTTCCAATATTTCTGCATCGCTCTGGGTTGCTATATGGATGTTGTTATGAAGCCATGCTGTATCCATCATTGTAACTGCTCAGAGCACAGGGAATACAGTGATATAGCCCATAGGGATGAGGCTAGTTGCTCCGTGGTCAATATGGGTCGAAGGTTGTGGGGTTGATTGTGGCATAGTTGTTTCCCCCTTCCTTTGGGTAGATGTCCCATCATCTAGTCAGTGCATCCAGTTTGGCTCCGAGGCATCTGGGGCAGAAGCGGATGGTCATGTTGAACTGCGAGAGGTATTCCAACCATCAGACCTGCCGGCATGTGAGGAGCTTGGTTGTTGAGAAGTATTCCAGGTTTTTGTGATCCATGACTATGTCTATAGGGTTGGGGGAACATTCCAGGAAGTGTCTCCAGGTTTTAAAGGCTTTGTAAATCGTGAGCAGTTCTTTATCATATATATCATAGTTTATTTCTGGGGGTGTGAATGTCTGGGAGTGGAAGGCGATTGGATGTATGTTGTTGTCTATGGGAGAAATTGTAGATAGGATGGCTGCAAGGGCATAGTCGGAGGCATCTGTTTTGACAATGAGTTGGGAGCCAGGAATCCATTGGCTCAGCACAGGAGCGATCAGGAAGGCTTTTTTGAGGGTTTCAAAAGATGTCCTGCAGTTTTCAGTGAAGTTCCATGGTATGTCTTTCCATGTCAAACAGGTTAGTGGGATCATGATATTGGAGTAGTTGAAGATGAAACATCTGTAGAAGTTTGCGAATCCAAGGAAGGACTGAACATCCTTAACCTTGTGCGGTTTGGGCCAGTCCTGAATCACTTTAATTTTTTCATTGGCCATGGTAAGGCCATTTGGAGACAGGATGTATCCTAAGTATTCTAAGGTGTCAGCATGAAACTGGTATTTGTCTGCACAAGCATAGAGGTGCTTCTTTCAAAGTCGCTTCAGGACTTTGTGTACATGTTTCCTATGTTTTTCGAGGTTGTTGGAATATATCAGGATGTCATCCAGGTAGACCAGTACCAATACATCAAGTAGGTCAGAGAAGATGTCATTCATGAGGTGCTGGAAGGTGGCTGGGGAGTTGCTTAGTCCAAAGGGTATAACACACCATTCAAAGGATCCATATCAGATGCGGAATATGGTTTTCCATTCATCGCCTTCTCAGATGCAGACGAGGTGGTAGGTGTGTCATAGATCTATTTTTGTGAAGATCTTGGCTTTTCAGGGACTGTTGAGTAGGTTGGAAATGCAGGGAAATGGGTACCAGTCCTCTTTGTGACTTTGTTGAGTCCTCTGAAGTCGACATATAGCCGGAGGGAACTATCCTTTTTCCAGGTGAATAGGATGGGTTCCCTGCCTTGCAATTGGGATGGGTGAATGAAACCCATGGACACATGCTTGTCTATAAATTCTCGCAGTGATTTTAGCTCACTTTTGGATAGGGAGTAGATCAGGCTGAAAGGGAGAGAGGTTTTCTTATCAAGTTCTATTCTCAGGTCGTAGAGATGGTATGGGGCTAGGGTGTTGGCTTGTTTTTTGCTGAAGACATCCCTGAATTCATGGTATTCATCTGGGACATTGGGTAGGTCTATGGGGCTGTCTTTGTTCTTATCCAGGTCAGAAAGGAGAAGCTGGAAGGTCTGAGTACCTTCTATCTTTGAGATGTGGGAAAATGCTGCCATATTGACTAATGCAACTTTGGGTGCGATGAGTGTTTTTTTTGGAGGGTTGGATGAGCATCGTGTGGAGACTGTGGGCTCAGGTGGTTTCATGGGGTCAGATGGTGGCAGAGTTCTGAACGATATACCACCCAATGCCCAGTCAATCAACGGATTGAACTGGGTGAGCCAGTTGTGTCCTAGGACTGCCAAGCAACTTGAGTCTAGTAGAGTTATGAAGAAGGTTACAGAGTGTTGTTCCCCTTAAGGAAACCGGATTGGAAGTTCAACAGTTTTGCATATTGAGGAGTTAGAGGAACTGTCAAAGAGTCTCAGTGGAATTGGTGTGATGTCGTGGTGTTGGAGGTTGTGTCTTAATACCAATTCCAAATCAAGAAAGCAGTGTGTTGACCCAAGTCAATGAGGGTGTTCAGGCTGTGGCCTGGCAGGGAATTAGAGGTCAGTCGAATAGTTAGTGAATTGGGGCTTGAGAGGGCAGACATGTTGAGCCTAAGCTCTGTTGGGGCATTGGTGGCTTTAATGTCTCCTGTGGTTGGTGCTGAAGTTTTCTCAGCTCTCCTCACACTTGCAGCAGTGCATTCTATGGTGGCTGTGGAAGAGGGTTTGGGGCATTCCTTGCCTACATGACCCATCTTGCCACAAAAAAGGCAAAGGTCCTGTTCAAGGTGACGCTGTTGTTCCTGTGAGGTGAGTCTCCCATCTTTACCAAGCTTGGGCAAGTGTTGGCCATCCGATGTCTGAGTTGTTTCCTTGGTGTTCTCTGATTTCCATTCCCAGTGTCAGGTGTTGATGGACCGCAATAGGAGGCAAAGTTGTGGTAGGGAGGGTGGTTTCCCTACTCTGGATATTTTGTCTTTGATTCTTCTGAGAAGTCCCTTATAAAACTGGTGGCGAAGAGCAGAGTTGTCCCAGTGGGTGCAGGTGGTGAGACGGTTGAATTCAACCATATAGTTTGTGATGTGCTGGTCATCGTGCATGCGGAGCTTCTCGAGGTCTTTTTCTGCCTCTCCTTCTGGGTCATGGGGGCCAAAATTGGTTTTCAGCTCTGAGACAAATTCATTATGGTCATGAAGCCAGGAGGGTTTATCATGGGTGGTGAAGGCTGGTTTGAACCAGTCCAGGGTGATTCTGGTAAGGTATGACAATGTGTAGGTTACCTTGGAACTATCAGACTTAAAGGCATCAGGGCAATCTCGGAAGATCAGGTTGCATTGTATTAGAAAGGTTTGTAGTTTCCTTAGATCAGATCCATTGAACGGATCTGGGTTCTGGACTTTTGTGAGAGGAGTTGCTTTCCTAGAGGCGGTGAGGTTGTTTGCTAGCATTGCAATTGCTCTGACAAGGTTTGGAACCGGTGGGTGGTGGGTTCCAAGAAACAGGCACATGATGAAGGAAAGGTTTGGTGATGCTTCATAGGATTTGGGCTCAAGTCTTGTCTCTCATGACAATCAGGAGTGTGTGTACAAATATACTGTTAAATCCACATGTCAGGTGCTTGGCTAGATACTTCCAGAAGGGTTTCTGGAGGTTCCAAGTGGTTTCTGAGAGGGGGTTCATACTCCAGAGGCAGAGGGACCAGGGGTCACAGGTTCACGGATAGAAATGGAAAAAGGTGGAAAGCTGGGAAGCGCTGGGTGCTTTGGACTGTTCACAGTATTAGATCGCTCGACTAGTCATTGGAGTTGTTTGAGGTCACAGGGACTTGGCTTCAACTTATGTGTTGTGCCCTCCTCAATCATCTGTCCCTAATTTTTGGAAAGTCAGAAAGTTTACTGGAACTTAATCGGAAACTACGATGCAGAATTAAGTCAATATTCATACTGATGAATAGTCCAGTCGACTGGTGGTTTATGTACATGTAACTAAGCCTTGTACTAACTTTGCTGAGTAAAGACAAGGGGAGGAGAGAGTACAAGGGGCTAATGGAGGGGTGAAAACAAGGGGACAAGGTATGTGACAATCTTATAGTTTATTGTTTGTGCATGGAACCTTGATTTCCAAAGTCGCAGAAAGGAGTCAGGTCCAGAAGTCATGGGTTTCTGAACGGAACTGCAGAAAGGTTGTTTCAGGGAATGGTCTTGCAGATTGCTGTGGTCAGGATCCCCCTGGAATGGTGGTGGCTGGGTGATTAGGTTGGTCTGAGTTGCAGTTCATAACAAAAGGCTGGCAAGTTTTTAGCTGGGACCTTTCAGTTAGCAGTGCCACTCGGCACATTCGGTCAAGGTCCCTTCCATCTATCCCCATCAATTTTCTCTTCATCTGTTCCATATATTTGCATCACATGCACTCACCATTAGTTTCTATCCTTCTGGGCTAGAAGCCAACACTTTTAATAGATGATGGGACATCTATCTAAAAGGGGGGGTAGCAACAAGCTAGACACACTTCAAACTATGCAATTACCCCTTCTGAAGACACTCCCCCCAAAATCCCTTCATTCACTCCTGTCAAGTACACATACCAAGACCCATCTATTCAGCATTGCCGACCGAGCAACCAACCTATATCCACGACCAAGTGTCCATGCTACATGCATAACACTTGGTATGCTGGTCTCAGCTCGGCACGTCTACCATCCACACTCCTTGCCTTCACCCTTCGGTCCGTCTCCCCTTGGAACCTTCTGTCCTTGTATTATCCTCGGTTACAACTCCATTGTTTTATACTTGGCCACTCCCTATTGTCTTATCCTTGACCACGTCTCTATTAACTTATCCCTTATTGTTTTATCCCCATTTTGCATCCCTTCATTCTAATTTTATCCATTGTGGACAATAACCACATGCTCTGCATACCCTGTTGTCTCATGTCTGTCTCCCCTTAGGACCTTCTGTCCGTGTATTATCCTCGGTCACAACTCCATTGTTTTATACTTGGCCACTCCCTATTGTCCTATCCTTGACCACATCTCTATTATCTTATCCCTTATTGTTTTATCCTCATTTTGCATCCCTTCATTCTAATTTTATCCATCGTGGACAATAACCACATGCTCTGCATATGTTACGCCCCATGCCTCCAACAAACCCACACCAACCCCCACAATCACCCACCCCCATTTCCGAATCCTCCCCGACCACTGAAGTACGAACCTGTTCCTGTTTCCATTCCCGTTCCCGTAACATCCGTCCGAACCACCACTAGTCCGATTCCGATTCCTGTAACATAGGATTCCGCATCTTGATAACCGACGCGCTAGTATCGCGTACCTTACCCCCTTGTTCTTCCTTACTATTGACCCCTTGTACTCCTTTTCCTTCTTGTTTTATGACCGGCAAAAATAGTACAAGGATAAGCCACATGTATATAGTCTGACAGTCGACTGGACTGTTCGCTAGTACGAATATCGAATTAGTCTCCCACCAGTTTCCGATTCATTTCCGGTAAACTCCGGCCTCCTCTCCGAAATTAGGGACAGACGATCGAGGAGGGCGCAACACATAAGTTGAAGCCAAGTCCCTTCGACCTCGAACACCTCAGTGACCGGATTGATCTATTCCGTGACCTACCCTAAACTTCCGGCGCCTCCGTCTCCATCCGTAGTCCGTCCGATCCCGATCTCGGTCTTCGGCCCCATTACGAACCTTCGCACTAACCCGGAAAACCCCTTCGGAAGTACTAGCTAAGCGCCTGACACGCGGACTTAACAGCATACCTTGTTGTCTCACATTCCTTATTCCACATGTCACTTCTTAACCTATTTAAGTAGGACATGCATGTACATATTTCCTCATTCTGGGTATCGACTAGGCTTAGGCCCTTCTACCTTCTTCTCCTCTATAAAGTCCTCGACTCGGGCTGGCATCATCAGCATCCTCCCGAGTATCTGTCTGTTGAAAAACCGGTGGCACGCATGGCAAGTAGGGTGCAATGCACGAGTATGTTGAAGCCAACACCACTACTCTTGGCCTGCAGGACTTGGCCATAGTCTGCCTGACCTTTCAACAACACCCCTCGGCAGTACCAAAATCCGTCAGTACCCGAAGCTTGACAGTATACCCAGAATCACACTACTTTCCATGCACTACAATATGGTCTTACCAGACACCTTTTTAATAATGACATTTCTATCTTGTTATTCGGAACCGGGTCTCCCGGTAGCCCTTTCTAACTGTTTTGAATCAGGATCTGCTCATAGCTTCACCGGATTGTTTTACTCCCAGGAGGGTGTCCAACAAGACAAATCCATGCCACAGCAGTTTCAACCCAATACCAGTATAGATTTGGAAACCACCCAGTTCAGAAGAACTTCAGTTTTTTTCCAGCCAACTGGAAGGCAATGCCCCACTCTCAGCACTCTGTCTGGCATGCTTGATCAATCAGCATCAGCTCACAGACTATTTGATAATTTTTTTATGATTATGACCCTTCTCGATCTAGTATTTCTTGCTAACAGCACAGATACATCTACTGGATTTTCTGTCCGGACGACTTCAGTCCACCCATCCGTCTGTCATGTCACTAGATCTGTCGGTCAGCAAAATTTGGGCACAACTTGCTCACCCGCTATAATCCATTGATTAACAGGGTATTGGGCAGTATTATAATACATCAAGCTACTAACGTTTTTAGGTGCATCCCGATGGCCTTGGTACAGGCAGCATTTGCCACTGTTTCAAAAGCCTCACCCAGGATCCTGTTCCGTTGTCAGGCTCTGGACATACTGACAGGCCTCGGGAAAGCCGAAGGGGTCGGACGGGTAAAGGCCAAGTCCTGTAGGCTAGAAGTAGTGGCATGGCTTCAACGTGCTCATGCGTTGTGCCCTACTTCCCATCCATGCTACCGATTTGGGACAGAGGGATACCTGGGAGAGTACCGGTAAAGGACTTGGGACAGGAGGAGGGAGGACAAGAAGGCGTAAACCTAGTTGATTTCCAGAACAAAGAACCATCTACATACATTGGCTACTTATATAGGCTAATAAGTGAGATGTGGAACAGAGTGGCACAAGGACTGGAGAACAATAAGGTATGAAGAATCATGTGGAGGTATTGTCCACAATGATCAAGAATAGAACAAGGAATGTGGACAACAATAGAACAATGAAGTATGGCCGCAGACAAAAGAGTGAGTGAGAATAGAACAATGGGAGTGGCCGAACATAAAATAATAGAGAGTGGCTGAACATAAAACAATAGTGCCACTGCCGAGTGACGACGAGTAGTGAGTGTCCCAAGGGTAAATGGGCAAGGGAAAAGACAGAGAATAAAGGAATAATAAAGAATAGGAGGGTTGGATAGGGATAATGAACCAAATGATGAACTGAATGTACCAAGCCGAGGCCACATACTGGTGAGGGATGATATGGGTAAGGGTTGGTTGGTTGGTACTGCCAAGTAATTCAGAGCATGGTATTGTGGGCTTTACATCCATTGCTGAAAGCTTCGCCAATAGCCCTAGTCAATGCAACTCCCTTGTGCATGCTTGTATACCAGAATGGCTGGCAAGTTTTTGGCTGGGACCTCTCGGTCAGCGTTGTCATTCGGCATGTTTGGCCAAGGTCTCTTCTATCTGTCCCCATCTGTTTCCATTCATACACCCCGTATATGTGCATCATATGCATTTACGACCCTTCTCTGTTCTTCTCAGCTAGAGGCCAACACCTTTAGTAGACGGTGGAACATCTACCTAAAAGGAAGGGGTGGTGAGCAGCTAGAAACCTTTTCAAACTGCACAAACTCCCCTCTCAAAGACATCCTTCTGCCGAAACCCCCTCCATTCATCACTCTCTGTCCTGTCCTCCACTTGCTCTGTTCCTTCAGTCCCTCCCCTATACAATCCCGACACTCTACTCACAATCCTACAACCACTCTTACTCTCAAAATACCCCTCATTCCACCATTACCTGCTAATCCTTCTACAAACATCCCGACACTCCAATTCTGACATCACGAAGACCTCATACCCCTCTCAGTCCATCCATCACCCTCTTCTTCCACCCATAAAACACAGCCAAACTGCCGAAAACTTCGGCACTTTCGACTTGTTCTTTTTTTTTCCTTGATTCCATTTACTTTTCATCTTTTAAAAAAATAAAAAAAAAATAAAAAACACGATAATATTATAGATCTCTTAATCTATTTCAACATTTTCTGCATCCTCTCTCTGCTTCCCCTTTCCGCTATCCACTTCAGTACTCTCCCCCCCATCCTCACTACCCCCCGAATTCCTGAGACCTCCTGTAATCGCCTCAAATATAAGATAGAGGGCGGCCTCTATCCTCTGGTTGCTTCGAAGGAGCTCCTCCAATAGCTCCTCCACCCCTCCTGATCCTGATGGCCTGACCGGCAGCACTTCCACAGGGATCTGCCCGCTCAATGGCATGGTATGGCCCTGTCGCGGCCTCTTTGCAGGAGGATCGCCCACCTCCTCAGAAGGCAGAGATGCTGAAAACAAACCTTCACGTATTGACATGTTTCTGCACTATATACAGGAAAATCAATAAAAACCAGAAAAAAAGAGAAAAAAATAATAACTCACCTGTACCCCCATCTGCCCCTCACTCCTTCCTCATCTGCATGTACCCAGCCCCTTGCTAGGCCCCAGATCTACACTCCTACCCCTCTTCCGTGTTGCATCACTCAGGACTCCTGATGTACCATGAGTTCTCTCTCCAGCCTGTGTAGCCAATACGACTCCTCCTGCTTCCTCTGTGGCTGTTTGCGTATCTCGTCCCAACCAAATGGCCCCCTAATGATCTATCCCACTGGGAATCAGAGCATCCCCAAGCTCCCGTTCGCTATCACCGGTTTTGGTATTCATCTTTTGGGTTTTGTGGTTTTGATGGTAGAGTGATGTTGTTGACCAATGAGAAGCCCAGAAGCCTCCCAAACAATGTGACATCACAAATAGGCATCCCGAACCTTAAACAAATTAATTTCCAGCTTCATGGGTTCAGCCACTAGAGGGGGGATACTGTCAAGTACACGTACTGAGACCCATCTATTCAGCATTGCTGTCAAGTACACATACTGAGGTCCCATTATTCGCCAGTGCTGACCAAACAACCATCCCACGTCCATGTACAAGCATCCACGCAGCATGCATAACGCGTGATACACCGGTCTCGGTTCCGTACATCCGTCATCCACGTACAAATGTCCACACCGCATGCACGTCACTTGATACCATGATCTCGGTTCGGCACATCCGTCATACTATTCGTCCGTTTCTCGATCCGCCCCACCTCGGTACCCCCTACCCCTTGTGTTATCCTTGGTTACAATCATTGTTTTATATTCGATCACTCCTTATTGTCCCCTTTCGAGTCACGATCCTATTATACTGTCTTTTATTGTCCTATCCCCGCTTTGCATTCCTTGTTCTAATTTTGTTTGTTGTGGACAACAACCACATTGCTCTGCATACCTTGTTGTCCCACATTCCTTATTCCACATGTCGCTTCTTAATCTATATAAGTAGGACATGCATGTACTTACTTCCTCATTCTGGGTATCGACTAGGCTTAGGCCCTTCTACCTTCTTCCTTTCTGTTAAGTCCTCGACTCAGGCCGGCATCTTCAGCATCCCCCTGAGTATCTGTCTGTTGCAAATACAGTAGCATGCACGGCAAGTAGGGCGCAACGCATGAGTACGTTGAAGCCAATGCCACTACTCTTGGCCTGCAGGACTTGGCCATAGTCCGCCTGACCTTTTTGACAACACCCTTCGGCAGTACCAAAGTCCGTCAGAATCCGGCTCCTGACAATTGCTGACCGAGCAACCATCCTATATCCATGACCAAGTGTCCATGCCGCATGCATAATACTTGGTATACTGGTTTCGGCTTGGCATCCACACTCCTTGCTTTCACCCTTCAGTCTGTCTCCCCTCAGGACCTTCTGTCCGTGTATTATCCTCCATCACGACTCCATTGTTTTATACTTGGCCGCTCCCTATTGTCCAATCCTTGACCATGTCTCTATTATCTTATCCCTTATTGTTTTATCCCTGTTTTGCATCCCTTCATTCTAATTTTATCCATTGTGGACAATAACCACATGCTCTGCATGCCTTGTTGTCTCACATTCCTTATTCCACATGTCGCTTCTTAACCTATATAAGTAGGACATGCATGTACATATTTCCTCATTCTGGGTATAGACTAGGCTTAGGCCCTTCTACCTTCTTCTCCTCTGTAAAGTCCTCGACTCAGGCCGGCATCATCAGCATCCTCCTGAGTATCTGTCTGTTGCAAAACCAGTAGCATGCACGGCAAGTAGGGCACAACACATGAGTACGTTGAAGCCAATGCCACTACTCTTGGCCTGCAGGACTTGGCCATAGTCCACCCAACCTTTCAACAACACCCCTCGGCAGTACTGAAGTCCATCAGTACCTGATGCTTGACAACTCCCCAATCCCATCCCAACCTTAATTCCTATCCAACTTGACCCTACATCATCCCAACACACCCAACCTCTCACAAATACAACCACTTCTGAATACATCCCTCCCAATCCACCAACCCCTCTTTACTTCCACTTATCTTAACCGAATCTGCCAAAAACCCTGGCATGTTCACTTGCTCCTTTCTCCTCATATGCTCTTATCTCTTATTCTTCATCCTCAAATAATAATAATAATAAT